>PVIU01016067.1:0-46213 GCA_004026605.1 Ondatra zibethicus
ACACCAACAGGGCTCTGAGATCTTGGATATGGGACAAACTCAATCTCATGTATCTATTCAGTGGGTAGCAGCTGAGTGCATACCATCAACAGGATGCTGGCACTGGCACTGAGACTCCAGGACATTCATGGGCACAGTCTGCTGGCTTATGGGCCAGTTCCGCTCCCCACTTCTTGCAAACAGGCTCCAGTCTGTCGATGGCCCTCAGTGTGTAGTCAGAGCTGCATGCTGTTTTCCTTTAGGTCTGACCAGGATGGAGCAAGCAGATCCAGGGATACAAGACAGCTTTGTTTGGGGGCCTCATCGCACGGCCGATGCCTGCCAAGTAACAGCCTCTATCTAGCCCACCAGTCTCCACCCCACACAGTGCATCTGGAGTCAGAGTCCAACAGACCCAAACCATCAGCCTTTGTCCATATTTGCCAATCTGTGCACCTGCTGCCCTTCTTGCTTCACAATCATACATGCACGGGCCGGGGACGTGGCCTCGTGGTAGAGTGCTCAACTAGCATGGTGAGACTCTGGGTTTAATTCCCAATGCTACGAAGACAGACAGACACACACACACATACACACACATCCTCAGATTAGTGAAACCCCTACTTACATTGAACTCACTAGGAAAATGCAGTTAATGACAGAATCCCTCAACACACCCAGAGAAAATCCTGAAAGCACATTCTTTCTCTGAAGTCTCCGAGGTCTTACGGTATTCTGGAGGCACTATCACTGCTACTGTCTGCACTGGCTTCATCCATCCACCCCACCAGCCAGACAGGTCTTCCCACGGCTGGCCACATCAAGTACAAAGTTCTCTGGACACTCAAGGCCTTGACATTTTTAAAAATAGGATCTCATGTAGCCCAGGCTGGCCAGAAACTCACTGTACAGGTCCGATGATCTTGGAGCCTGAGTCTCTAGGAAACTAGGGTCAGATCACAAGCACACACGAACATACCTGCTCAAGCCTTGGATGTTCTGGCTCTACTGCATCCCTGACCCCCACTGCCCCTCCCAACACTCCTCTGTGACCTGGTGAGCGGTGCCATCATCCCCCACCAGGCCATCACCCCGCCAGCCCACCATTTAGAATTCATGACTCTAGGTTTTTCCTCATTACTGTTTGTCGGCAAACAAAAACCAAGGAGGAAAAAAAAAGGAAGGGAAGAAGGACAGAAGTGAAGAGGGGGCAGAAGAAGAAACAAGGGGGAAGACAGCAAGGGGCTCTGACAGCCCAGGCCCTCTACAGGGGCTGCGCCCGTGTGACAACATAGAGCTCCACCACAGCCATGGGATGCGGACAGCAAGGCAGGAGGGGCCAGCTGGGCCAGCCAATCTGCCCAGGCTCACACATCATTCGCAGCCGGGGCCACTCCACCTAAATGGCTTCCTAGGGAAGTCCCAGAAAAAGGAGACAAGCATGGGACGAAGGATAAAAGCAGATCTGGTGCCAGTGTTTGAGGTACTGTGGGAGGGTGGGTCACTCAGCCAGAGCATGGAGGGAGCAGACGACCAGGGGCAGGCAGCAGGAAGCGCCATTCCATTCTGCTTGAGCTTTCAGGGCACTTGTGTAGTTAGGGGCAAAACTGCAGTCACTGAGTTGGTGTGTGGGGTCTGCTGGAAGGGGAGGGACACAGGAAGCAGCCGAGGAGAATGAACAGGCAGGCAGAGGTCGATGGATCATTTGCGACAAGCTAAAGACAGATTTTGCATTCTGTAACATCTATTCAACCATTCCTTCTTGCCTATGTAGCGCCTGCTATTCCTAAGCAAGCCTCAGAAGTCCCATCTCCTCCCTACCCATCTTCCCTCCTTCATTGCAAACCACAGGTGTGGAGACAGGTGCCAGAAGGAAGCTGCCTGTGGGATGGATCCGACTCACAGAGGCCAGGAGCACTTCTGGCTCCACCTTCTCCCTTCAAACTTCCTCTAGGAGGAACAGTGGGAGGCCATCAAAGCGGCTTCTTCCCCAGATCGCTGGAGATGCCTAGCTCTGCTCTCAACACCTCTCAACACAGATGTCCATGAAATACCTGGAGTCACTGGCCTTTAGGAACTCATTAGATGTAGGTAAAGCCATAAGCTATCATTAGGTGATGAAGAAACACATTTCTTCAGGATCAGAAAACAAAAAAATGCTGAGTTATTAGAACTCAGTCAAGAGACTAACAACAGAAGACACGGTGTCCCCATCCACCTCCCTTTTTATTTGAGATAGGGATTCCCTGCATGGCTCATTTTGATCAGGCTGGTCCTAAATTCACAGTTCTCCTGCCTCAGCCTCCCTCTGGGACTGAGACTACTCTAGGCACAAGCACTCTACCCACCCAGTAGCCATCAAGCCGTTTACTTATACACTATTTTTATTTACTTATTTTATTTATCTATTTGGTTTTGTTTGTTTGTTTTTCGAGACAGGGTTTCCCTGTAGTTTTTAGAGCCTGTCCTGGAACTAGCTCTTGTAGACCAGGCTGGCCTCGAACTCACAGAGATCCGCCTGCCTCTGCCTCCCGAGTGCTGGGATTAAAGGCGTGCGCCACCACTTGCCCAGCTTGTTTTGTTTTCAAGACAGGGTTGGCTGTACTGGAACTCACGCTGTAGACCAGGCTGGCTTCGAACTCAGAGATCCGCCTGCCTCTGCCTCCCGAGTGCTGGGATTAAAGGCGTGTGCCATGGCTGGCTGTCTTTTTCAATAGGGAAGATTTTAAACATCCAGAAAGTGTACACCTATGGTGTGCCAAACCCTGACATTTTGCCCCTTTGCTCTAGGCTTTTTCCCAAAGAAGAATGCATTATAGATTCTGCTCGGGTCCCTATATTGCCACTTTCTCAACCCTGTCATTCCTGCTTGCCCCAAAGTAGCCATGTTTATCACTCTTACACACTTAGACTTTTACTATACAGAACAACACAGTACTTTGCACGGCTTAAAACTGTCAGAAATGGCATTGTTCTGCAGGTACCATCCTGCATTTCTCTTTTTTGACTTGAGGAAGCTTTTTCTAGGGTGGTCCTCGTGGACGCCAGTTAGAGAGCTTGTTTCAGCGGCTGGGTGTCAGAGCTCACTGGACTACCAGCAGGAGCCGCCCGGTGAACTCATCTTCCAGCTGATGAACTTTCAACAGCCTGCAGCTTTCCATTGCAACCTAGAGTCTTCTCACTGTCCCCAAGGGACCCTTCACCCACACCAGGCATTGTTCAAAGCTCTGCAGCAACGCTGCCCTGATTTATAGTCCCAGACAGCATTCCAGTGTCCCCGACTTGTGTCTCCTCAATCCCTAGTACTGTTTGACATTTCCACTGACCCACTGCAGATGAAAGGCTACCTTCTTGTTACTCTGAAAATGAATTTTTAAATGGAAAAATAAATGCCTAAGAAATTCAGCTTCATAGACAAGAGTCTTGAGCAGCACACGGGAAAACACTAGCAGACCTTGTATTTTCTTGGAAATCATGTTGGGTGGTGATGCACATAAAACAAGATGAGCCGCAAGCTGGCAACTGTTAGAAGCAAGCACATGGAACTTCGTTATCTCATTCCCTCTCCTTTGGTGCCCGGTTGACATTTTCGGCAGTAGTAGATAAGAGAAGGAAAGGAGTGGTGCATCTGCCAGGACTCTCCGGAGGGGGGGGAGGGAGAGCAGCAATAACAGCAGGAGTGGCTGCTGCCAGACTATGGAGAAGGACTGCAGGAGGCAGCTGATCCTACAAGGAGAAGCAGAGCCTGCTGGTAAGGCTAAAAGACAAGAAAAGGGGGCCAGGAGCAGTTTGTGAGCTGTTTTATGTCTTCATTCAGAAGTGATCAACACTAGTAAATTTACATTTCTAGTGACCCTGTACCTCCTGGCAGCACCCAGCAAAATGTTTTGAGATGTTTAAGAAAGCAAAAAAAAAACCCCAAAAAACAAAAAAATGAAAGCTAGAGAGATGGTTCAGTGGTTAAGAACACGCACTGTTCTTGAGTTTAGTTTAGTTCCTAGGACCCACATTAGGCAACTCACAATTCCATATAACTCCAGCTCCAGGGACTCTGGCACCTCTAGCCTCTATGAGCACAAATGTGTGTGTGTGTGTGTGTGTATACTTAAAAAATCAAATGGAGCTGGGCAGTGGTGGCGCACACCTTTAATCCTAGCACTCAGGAAGCAGAGGCAGGAGGATCGCTGTGAGTTCGAGGCCAGCCTGGTCTCTGGTCTACAAGAGCTAGTTCCAGGACAGGCTCCAAAACTACAGAGAAACCCTGTCTCAAAAAAAAAAAAAAAAGGATTTTGAAAATTACATAAATCTTTTTTTTGTTTTTAAATCACTGAAGCCCAGCATTGTGACACATATTTTGAGAGGCAGACACAGGTCAGTCTCACTAAGTTCAAGACTAGCCTGGTCTACACTGTGAGACCCTGTTGGAAGAAAAGAGGAGGAAGGATGGAAGGAAGAGAGGGAGGAAGAAAGGACTCAAGGTTTTACTACTAAATTTTTTATTTGAAATATAGAACATTTCATTTATTTTCATATTCTGCATTTTTTAAAAAAAATGTCTGAATTATTACTTAAAACACAAAGGTCAGGAGGCCAAGATCAAGAAGAGGAAATCTAGAGGATCGAACCAAGCTTGTGGGAACTCACGAACTCTAGATGGCCAGCCATGGAGTCTGCATGGGACTGAGGTAGGCCCTCTACATGTGAGAGCTAGCTGTGTAGCTTGGTCTGTTTGAGGGGCCCTTGGCAGTTGGGTCAGGATCTATCCATGGGGCATGAACTAGCTCTCTGGAGCAGATTCCCTCTGGTGGGATGCCTTGCTCAGCCTTGATACAGCAGGGAGGGGCTTGGTTCTGCCTCAACTGAATGTACCAGGCTTTGTAGACTCCCCATGGGAGAGAGGCCTTACCCTGTTGGATGGGGGTGTGTTGTGGGGGGGGGATTATGGCTGATGTAAAATGAATAAAAAAAATTTAAAAACAGAGGCAAGAGACATGTCTCCACATGTAAAAGTACCTGCCCCACAAGCCTAACAACCTGAGTACAATCCCCAGAACCCACAAATATGCTGGGCACATCTGTAATCCCAGCACTCAGGCAGTGAGATGGGGGCAGAGGCAGGAGTCACCTGGAAGCTCACGGGCAGCTAGACTAGAGTATATGGCACAGCGGCAGACACAGTAGGACAGAGAACCCATTCGCAAAAGCCTGTCCTCTGACTCCACATTTGCACACAGCCTGTAAAAGCACGAGGATGTACACACATGCACAACATGTGTACACACACACAAACAACACATGCATATTTATAGACACAAAACTCTTCAGTTGGGGGACATCTGAGTTGCTGGGTTCTAGGGGAGGAGGATAAATCTGGGATCACTTGGCAAGGATAAGAAGTCAAACTGTCTTCTTTCAAATGGAAATGCAAGAATAGTTAAGAACACTGGAATTCTGGGTCCTCTTGGAAGCTGAAACAGGTGGTAAGGAGGAAACCCTTGCCTAATAAAGGGGTCCAGGAGCTGGAGTTGGTCAGGGCTCCCAGGAGGTAAAAGATGAGTTAGATAAAACAAAATAGTAGTGCATGATGAATTATGACGATGACCCAGCACTGGGAAAACTGAGGCAGGAGGCTTGCCATGAATTCCAGGGCCAACCTAGGCCACAGAGTTGAGACCCTCTCTCCAAAAAAAAAAAAAAAAAAAAAAAAGAAACAAAAAACAACCGTGTGGGATTCAAAACATTTTCCCTGAAGGAAACAAAATATCTTCTCATACTAGTATCCTGGCTCAACAGGGCTAGGAGGTGCACAAAGGAAAAGCCCTAACAAGACCTAACAAGAACTTAAGCCCATGGTTTGGAACCGGGACCACGGAAACCATCGGCTGGCATCCTGAAGCCAGGACCTGGCATGCAGCAGACACGGGCTGCTCCGCAGAAGCACTTCTGTGGCAGCGCCATCCATCACTTCTCTGTGCTAAGCCCTGGGAGCTCCAGTAGCAGATGTCAGCAGAGGCCATCACGGCCACCTGCCGACAAGCCATGGGCAAAACTGCTTAGCCTGTCACTCTTGGGTGCCTCTGCCTAGTGCGGCTGAGAACATCTCCCTTCCTGGACCCACCCTATCTGTCCCAAAGCGGCAGTCCTCGGCCTCTGAAGCAATTATCTGCTAACCACAGGGACTTCCACCCAAGAGGCTGCCATGGGAGGCGGCCCCTCCGTGTAGCTTCACTCCCCAGTGCAATGAGGTCATCTTACCCTGCCCTCTCATCTTACAGAAAGGAAACTGTGATCCCAGTCTATGTAAGGTTCCCCTGGTCCTCCCGATTTCCTGAGAGGCCGGGAA
Organism: Ondatra zibethicus; assembly: GCA_004026605.1. NCBI lineage: Eukaryota > Metazoa > Chordata > Mammalia > Rodentia > Cricetidae > Ondatra > Ondatra zibethicus. The sequence goes on from PVIU01016067.1 coordinate 6,323, forward strand.
ACCTAGATTCCCTATTTCCCAAACCCACGCTCTTGTTCCTGCTCTAGAGATCCAAACAGAAGCCCCTCCTCCATGTGGCATCACAACTATGTCTCCCTATTCTTCCAGGCCACTGACAAAGCCAAGGCAGGAGGGTCACTGGAGTGACCTTCACCTTCGTATCTCACCACTCAAATGGTGAGATACATTTATTACTGGCATTGACATCAAGACACTTCCACACCTGCCTATGCTCAAAGGCAAGAAAGGAGCCTTTCTTTGCCAGAGTCACTCCTGGGCACACAGTCCTCTCGGGTGGACAGGCAAGGGACCAACAGGATAAAGGGAGAGACAGCAGGGTGGCTTTCTGCAGGCGCTTTGCCTCCACAGCTAAGCACATGCTCAGAGATAGAGCCACCTCTAGGTGTCACACTGTCACATGGGTTAAAAGGCTTCTGATCCAACACATCCTTTATCCCCTGTGAGGCCGAATGGAGCTCCGCAGTAAGGAAGGCAAAGTCCAGTGAGTGAGATCCTGCACACTCACTGATACTGGCAGGAGCAGGGAGGGACCGGGAAGGACTCTCACTCCCAAGGCCGGGTCTGGCTGGCAGGCCAGCTCCCCTGCCTTCTCTGCCTTTCCCAAACATGCACTGGGCTGGTGAGGCTGCTTCCAGACACACACCCTGCAGGATGAGCTTCCACTTGCAGCACAGGCACTGCAAGGCGGTCCTGCAGAAAACATGACTGGAGCCTCCAATCACAGCATGCCTAGATATCAGTGGTCCCCACTCAGGAAATTCTGCCTCAAAAAAAAAAAAAAAAAGTAAATCCAACCACATGTTCCTGCTTCCCTCTCCATTTCAGACTCCACACGGAGCAGAGCTGTAACCTGATAGCGACCCTGTCTGGTTTTGGCTCTTTCAAAACACAGGGGACCTAACAGGAAAGCAATGCAGGAAACTGCAGTCTGGCTGCCAGTCAAGAGGAGCCCTTAGCAGGGAAAGCCAGGCCTAAAATGGGCTATAAAACAGGACAGCCCCCTCACAGCCTGCACACCAACAGTCACAGTCTCTCTCTCTCTCTCTCATGCTAAGGCAGTGTCCCCAGCCGACCCATGGCGTCTGTGCTCAGGTGTCTCTAACTCCAGCTCTGGCCAGGAGCCAGCATCTCAGGTGTGAACAAAAACATGGGCAGTGAGTAGCACAGCACGGACTGTTCCAGTGTCCACAGGCTGCAAATGGGTCCCCAACAGAGCAGAGGGAACGCCACCAGTAAGTCTTAATGACACTCAAGACTATAACAGAGATGAAAGCCAGCAAGAGGAGGGAGCAACCTTTGGGGAAAGTGGCTAAGGGTTTCCCCAAGGAAACATCTCCACCATCAACCAGCTCCCCAGGGGTTAGCCTCACCTTGATACCCCATATTAAAAGACAGGCTCAAGGCACAGGGACACTAATATCACAGGAGAGGTTCCGACTTCTAAGTCAGAAGTTCCAGGTCCTTTTCATATAGGACTGGGGATGGTGCAGCCACTTTGGAAAACAGCCTAGATATTCCTTATGAAGTTAAACATAAAATCACTGTATCCACCCAAGAAAAACGAAACCCTATGTCCACTCATACATCTAAGTGTCACAACAGCTTCATTCTTAACAGTCACAAACTGGAAACACCAATATTCAGTGGCTTCTGAATGTGGTACAGCCACACCACAGACTACTACTGTGCAATACAAAGGAAGAAACTAGACACACACCACCATGAAGCATTGTGCGAGAAGACAGACCCAAAAGACAACACTGCACGACTCTGTGCATATCAGACAGGGAAGTCTGTAATAGCAGGGTTCATATCCCCTGCTCCTAAGTACCTGGAAGTTGGGGAGGAAGCCAACTGCAAGGCACTACCGTTGAGTGGGATCTAATATAATATACCTATCAGCTTATGTGTATCCAGGCTGCCCAACCTAGCTGTCCTTCACAGTAAATGCAACTGTTCACACTTTACGACATTCAAACAAGTACATACCTTTAAATCAGTGAATTGTGTTTAATGCAAACCACACAATAAAATGAATTAAAACACCAAGCTCCTTAACCTTAGCTTGAGCGCAAAAACATGGTCGTGTTGACTGTGACCTGAAGAAATGACATGACCTTCTGGACCTCAAGTATCTGTAAGGCTAAATGGAAGAACACACGTGAACACACAAAGCCTGGACTGGTGTAGGAGGACAGGAGACACTCACTCCTGCCCGCCTTCCTCAGTGCAGATTACCGCAGAGAGCCACAAAGTCTCTAGGCAGCTGAGTCAGAGATGCACAGGAAAACAAGCGACAGACACTGAACACAGCCAGACCTAAAGAGCAGTGTGGGTGAACCATCCTCAGACTCTCGGAGGCCAGAGACTTGAGGAAACACTGGACTTAGGGAAGCCACGGATGAGGGGAAACCGAGGGCACATGGAAGTCAGAAAGTCACGCTGCTTGCTGGAATGTGGGGTGCAGAAATAGCACAAAGCAGGGGTTTAGTGGCAACAGCTTGACCATTCAGCTCAGGGTCAAGCACTGACCTCAGCATCTCATTTCCTGACGAGAAATGTTGTGCACATGCCCTCCCTTGAACGCCACACAACGTTCCCTTTATAACTCGCTGTGACTTGCAGCTTGTTGCCACTGTCTCCGTCTGCAAGCCTGCGGCTGAAACGTGGACCACAGGCTTGCTTCAGCCGCTCCCCGTCATTTCCCACAGGCCTCGCTGCATGCAAACAGCGTACTCCCTGGTCTAGCCTCGAATAACATGCTGTTTTACCCAGGAAGACAGAGACTTTAGGAGATGGGCCAAGAATAGAACAGCTCAAACACTTCTAGGAACTTGAAACTATAAGGACACAACAGTTTACACACAGATCACTTCTCTTAGTATGACTTATCCATCAAGGCAAGGTCAGTGCTTGGCTTGCCAACAGAGAAACAACTTTCCTTGATTAACTGAAAGAGAGCTGGAACCAGGCAAAAGCGGCACCGAGACATATTCCAGGTAACCCGGATGGCTGGGGGCAGAAGCAAGTGAGTTGTCAGCTGTGCCGCTGGAGGAAGACAGAGCTCAGCTGAGATGTAAAAGGCAGCTGAGAGACGGTGCCTGAGGCCACTGTCACCAGCCAGGACAGCCTGATGGCTGACCAGCGCTCCTGCCCATTACCTGCCTGTGTTTCGAGCAACTCTAACTCGGGTAACAGAGTCTGACCCTCCCTGCCCACCACCCAGTGATCAGTCAGACACCTTCCCCAGCCACCTCTAAGTAAGCGCTCTGACCCTGACCTACGTCTGTGTCGCAGGGGGCCAGTGCTGGTTCCAGCCTCACACACAGCCTGGGACATGATGACTCAGCCCTGTTCTCAGCGTACAGGGAGAACGGCAAACAAAAGGAATCCTCACCACCAGGCCAGAGAAGGACAGGACTGGCAGGAGTCTGGGAAGACAAAGAAGGGTAGAAATAAAAATGTTCAAATGTTGAGGGGGCACCGACAAGTCACAGTGTAACAGGTGGTCAAAAAGGTGACAGCAAAGGGCAAGGGAGACCTAGGCTGTGACACCCGAAGGACGAGGCGGAGTAGCCACCTCAGGGCCGCCAGCACTCGCCCATCACATTCAGGACTGGCAAGCACTCAGTGACAACCAAGTATGAGTTTAGCCTTCTGGAGCGCAGTCACAATGGCCTTAGCAAAACTGAAACAAGAAAGACATCCCAAGGGAGATGACAATGTGGTCAAAGGTCACAACTTTATGATCTGAAACTATGTGCCATGGCATAAATCCAAACTCCAAATGGCCATACCATGCTGAAGGCAACCTGGGGCTGGTCAGCTGAGGAGGGTGGCAACCCTGGCCTGGCCAACACTAATGGTGCCTACCACTGACTAGGGCAGGAACTGCGTGTGCACCAGGCCCCGTGCCAAGTGCTTTTCCTAAGGGCTCCAGCTAACTCTCACCACCATGCTCATACCTCCTCATTTAAGGCCCAGGAAACGAGACCTTAAAAGAGTTCAATAATTTGCCCAAACAAATGTCTGCTGAACGCTTGTTGGGGAAAAGAGGGAGGGATGATTAGAAAGACAGATAGACAAATGAAAGGCTGGGCCAAAAGTATCACCCTCTTCCAGGGATTCAATGTGACATAGGCCTGTCAGAAGAAAGAAGAAAGCTCGGGGCGTGAAAAACAAGAGGCTGCCAGGGAGCAAAATGGCCTTGACAAACACTCATGACGACACCCTGGGTTATGGGAAAGCCGAGGGAAAAGAACTCGAGCGCTCCATTAGGAAGACAGACGGCGCTGTCCCTGTCTTTAAATTTTTCAGCTCAGAGAGAAAAGTCCCAAGTGGGCAATGCCATCTGTCTCTCGAGCCGGAAGGGTTTTCTTCCGGGTGCTTCTGGAGTCACCAGTGGAGCTCCCACAGCCGCACAAGGGAGGAGAGGGTCTCACCTCTGCCTCAGCTTTTTTTAGAGGGAGAGCCGACTCCCCCCCACACACTCTCACTTGCTGCCTGACGAAAACCAGATGCCAAGCGCCCCCGGCACTTGTGGGGCCCTGTGCTCTTAGGAGAGTAATGGGAGCCAGACAGCAGACAGACTACACCCCAACTAAGTGCGCAGTGTAGGCTGGCAGCGCCTAGCTCTGGACTCCAGAACCTTTAAGAAGGAAGCCTTTTGAATGTCTTCAGAGCAGGGAATGATAAGGTGTGAGAGACAATTCGAGCTACTCACGGACTAGAGCTTTTGCTTGAAGCTCCACCTTTCACCGACTGTCACCAGACAGTGCCCTCTGCAAGACACTTGACTTTCTAGGGGCCCATGGATTGAGGGAGAACAGCTGCGTCACTCATGAACAAGAATTCCCTCCCCTGGATAGCTGAAGGGTCCTGAAGCCAATCCGCTGTCCAAAACAATGAGAATCCCAGGGATCAAATGAAGCCGATCTGTAAGCTCTAGCCTGTTTGCTGCAGAGCCCCGAGCAAACCCCCCTTCCCTCCCCCGGGAAAGGAAAGCAGCTACGGTCTTCAGGCCCACATGCCATGCGGAGCCTGCACCCACGACAGTCAGTGGTGCCCACCACACTTCAGTGTGTGCCCACTGACCTGTGGTCTGGCACGTCACAGTCATTCCTGACTTCTCATTCTCAGAGTCGAGCCCATTGTCTCACTGGATTCAAGGTCTCCTGACATGGCTTTTCCCATCATTACCCCAAAGCCCTGTGGCAATAAAACAAATAACCTCTCCCTAAAATCCAACTCTCCCAAATTCTCTCTGCGCGTCATTTTCCACATCATTACGCACATGGCCCCAGAGTCAGCGTGCAGGTTTCACTGTCCCTCAACAGCCACGCCGCCTTTCACTGGTTATTCTCTTCCTTTACCATCTTCCTGAGATGGCTCTCCCACCTCCCCCATTCCCTACGCCTCCCAACTCAGAGCTCACGACTGCGTCGGTAGCTTAAACTGTCCACTTAGCTTTGACCTCCGCCCTCCAGTCAGCCTGGTTCACAGCTCCTTACTCCTACTCGCACCCCAGGGTCCATGCTCATCAGCCTCCCCTCTGCCCAAGGGCCCCCACCCAGTACTCCCAGGTATAAACTAAGGGTCAAAGTCTACACACACAATCTGAGGTACTGTGGGATCCCGATGAAACTGGGACATGATATCCCCGTTCCAACAATGCCACCTCCACAGGTCTGCTCACGCTGGCCCCCTCGTCAGACGCCCCCTGCTCTTCCACACAGATCCTGCTCCTTCAGAACCCATCCACTCCAGATGTAATGTCCTCACTCGTGTGTTCCCTCACAGTGTATTTTCCGCTCTTCTTTCCGGCTTACCGCAGAGCCGAGCACTGGCTGCTAACAATATGCTTTTCGAGGACAATCTGAATGGCGCTCTTTCACGAAAAGAAATCCCATTTCATGCTCACTCAGGGAGTATCTGATACAGGTTGCCTCCAACTATGAGCAGCCAAAAATATCAACTCGTCCGATAAACACGGAGAGCAGAAAGTATGGAAGCTGGACTGCTCGCTCTCCAGGACCTCAGTCAAGGACCTTAATCCCTCCCAGTCTTTTCTCTCTTGACAAACTTGCCGTCCTCATGGTGACAAAACAGCTGCTTTGCCTCCAAGAATCTAATGGGAGGAACTTTCCCCTTTCCTATGATTCCTATAAGAAAATGTTTTCCCCAGAATTCCCCAGCAGACTTCTCAAGTTTCATTGACCAATCTCATTGGCCCACATCTCAATGATGGACTGCTGTGACTAGCTTAGATTGACCAGCACTTACTCCAGAGCTGGAAGGAGGGTCGTTTTTCCTGGAGTGGTGTACAGGGAGCGGTGTGACATCCAAACCAAACTGCCCCCCACCCACCCACCCACCCAGCAGGAAGATAAAAGAATAGCGGTTACATGAGCAGTCAATTATCCCTGCACCAACAGAGGCCAGGTCATACATCTGTGTTTCCCCTCACACTTCAGCCCCATCCTGTGCTGGCACAGGAGGACGCTCAGCAAATAACTGGGCTTGAGCAGAACCAGAAATTACCCTGCGCGTGTGCAAAAATGCTGAGCCTCATAGCGTGGTGGTACAATTGGACATTTGTATACAGAAACTAGAAAGACAGCCATGAAATCCCAACAGATGCAGAGATGTTCTCATAAGAGAAGGTTGGGGTAGCTCAGATCCAACTCTAGCCTGGGCCCAACTCCCAGTGCCACAGATAGGGAGTGGGCCCCCAGCCAGAAGCTGGGCTTCCAACAGGCCCAGCTGGGCCTTCTCCTCAGCTCAACTCTTGCCTCTAATGGATTGGTGGGCTCCAGTCCAGCCCACAGCTCACCACACATACGCTCCAGGCTCAAAGGAGGCTCCTGAGGAGGAGTATTTGTGTCCATCAAGTAACAGACCATCCTGTGTGTACACCTGTCAGCTTTCCTCTCCTGTGGCAACATAGCTGGGACAACCAGAACAAGGAAAGCTCTCTGGGCTCAGCCCGCAGCTGTGGGTGCTTTTGCTCTGGGGCTTGTGGCAAGGCATAATACCAGGGCAGGGAACAAGAGTGGAGCCAAGGGGCTAACCTCATGGGGGCAAGGAAATAAGGACATAAACGGGAAGCGGCCTTTTGAAGAGCATAACCCCAAAGACCTAACTTCCTCCCATTAAGCCACACCCCCTAAAAGGTTCCATGGCTTCCCAATACATCACAGGCTGGTGACCCAATCTTTAGCACATAGGCCTTTGAGGAACATTCAAGATCCAAACCATAGCTCTGTGGCCACACAAATCTGTCAATGAATGCACAGGTTCAGAAGTGCTGGCTGGAGGGGGATGCCTTCTCTCCCACCTCTTTCCTGCCCAAGCCAGCCAACTCTACCCCTGCTTTCCAGTTCAGACTTCCGGCATACTCCCCCAGCTTCTCCAGCTATTGACAGAACTGCAGGCCCCAAATACACATGTCCCCATGTGGGGCTGAAAAGGGGCCTTAAAATATCATGGGAAGCACACAAGAAGCAAGGTTCTCCACCCGTCTGCCCTTCCAGTGCCCCCAAGCTGTATCAGAAGACTACACTACTTGAGGTTTAGGAATTCCCTTCTAAATACTGTAGCTGACATTTCCTTGGCTAAAGAGAACCACATGAAATACTCCAATGTAAACCAGCAGGCCTGCCCAACCCACAGCCCGCAGCCTGCATGCAGCTGGAGAGAGCTGAGTACAGCCCAACACAACATCATAAAATTATTTAAACCCCTATACAATTTTTAACTTGACCGCACCATTTTTTGGCATCACCTTTGTAAATGACAAGGTCACGTTGCAATATCTAAAGGTTGGACACACCTAGATCATGGCGTTCAACCTTCAATACAACTTAACAAATACTAGGTTGAGCCCTATGGCCCTGCTGACACTTGGCTCTTTTTCTGACCTTTGAAACTGGTAACATCATACAGTTCATCTTAATATCAACCCTGTGCCAGGCAAGGGCGAGAGTCTTGAGATACTACAAGTAACAGATACAATCTCTGTAAAGATGGGGGTATACAGTCCGGTGTTAAACCGTTCACTACAAAAGTAACCTGCAGTTTAGCCTCAGGGTCGTCAGCAATGACAAGTGTACCAATCCTCTTAGGCATGACTTCACTGTTCGTCTATAAATGGCATCCTTGCTGATTGCCTGCTAGGGCTGTATAGGCTAGCACAGGCAGCTGAGCCCCCTCCATACACACACTGCCAAGCACACAGAACACATTACACATGCGTTAAACATGTTGATTTCCATCATAACAGACAAATACAGGTGTGTGGAAGCATTTGGAAGAGAAAACTATGGAATCTCTGATACTACCGATATGGTTGAGTTAGGGTCTTAACAACACAGATCTTAACACAGCATGTAAACTACCCGCATCCGGGAGTTTCACGGGGACTATTTAAAATACTTAGGAGAACAAACGGTTCTCAGGCACAATCTAGTATTTCGGAAACTCCATTTGCATCAACAATGGGTCTGCTAATTGCAAATCATTCTTCCTTCTCTCCTATAGCGGGTCCCCCAAGGATCTTTATTAGGCTCTCCATTAGCTTAGTCTGAGTTACAATATTTACTTACAAGTAATAACAGTGAATTTCTTGAAAAATATTTGGTAATTCAGGCATTTCACTAATTTAACTAATCTTCCTCATTAGTCTACACTGTTAGGGATTTGATCATTCTACCAAGAGAAATGACTGAGGCTGCACTTGGGATCTTGGCTACCAAACTCTTTCAAAGGGTACTTTTGGTAGTGGGAACGTGAGCTCACATTCAAAGTGGGTGGAAACAGGAAATCAATACATGACGACTTGAAGAGCCACTGTAATCCAATTTAGTCCAGTACACAGATCCGTGTGAAGTCACATCCAAACCATAAGCAAAGCGCATGGAAATGTCAGATCCTGCACCTCTGATGTTTCAACGAACCCGATCTCATTTGTGGGCAGAGGGTCTCAGATAGGTTTTGCAGCATCTTCCTGAGCCAGCTCCAGACACACACTGCAGAATCATCAGTGAGCCAGGATGAGATCTTCACTCCAGTTTGGCTTCTTATTGTTCTAAGTATCAGCGTGGAGACTTGGTAACACACTGGTCACATTCACAGGGCATCTTGAACTCTCTTGACATGGCAAATGAACATAGGGCCTTGTCCCTGTGCCAGTGACACACGGAAACCTGCTGCCGGCTAGAAAGATGCCAGGCCTTTCCAAAGAATACCAGGGCCCATCCGTCCTCCTCTGCAGAACCCTTACAAATCTCCCAGATGCAGGCAGGATGCTCATGGGCTGGGGAGATTATGTTTTGAATGTCTTAAGAGATTAGTTACTTAAAATCCTCTCCGTGACTTCAGTCATCCCTGCCACAGATCACAGAGTAAAAGGCTCCTTGATTAAAGCTGACTGCTTACACACTGGCAGAGGGAAATATGCAGAAGAAAACAGGAGTTGGATTCCTGATGGGCACAGCACCAGCTCCAGGACGGGAGCTGAATGACAGTGACAGGGAAGCATGCGTTCAGCAGCAACGCCAGGCTCCTGGATTCACTCCTTTCCCCCAAACAGATATCAGAGATGGAAGCTAGATCTAGCCCCAAATGAGGCCCTGTTCTCCCCAAAAGCCAAATATGGGAAACTGCAGATCCTCTGCGGTGGGGTAAGAGAGGAAAGAGTTCAATCTCCTGAGATGTTCTAAACACAACAGAGCCGATGTAAGGGGAATTTTCCAGCCCTTCTGCCACACCTTCATTTTCCTCCCACAAGGCCAACACCAGCCTTTTCTTCACCTCTAGAATAATTTACCTCTATAATTAAGAAGACTGCGCGGGAAATCTGCCGGGATTCTTTCAAAATAAATTCAAGTCTAGGGACACATTAGTTCTGGTTCTGCCTTCTCTTTCCCAGAAGCCCACTGTTCTAGTCTCCTAGCCAGAGAGTATCTATTCCCAGGGAGGGACAGGAAAAGAGGCAAGCAGGGTGTTCGAATAGGATCTTGCTTTGTCTTAACAGTGCAATACCACAGGCCCACAAGACTGTTCGGTATGCAGTTTTTCATTCTCAAACACCAGAAGACAATATAAAACTGTTCAGCAAATCATCTCTAAGCAGAGTCAGAAAGGGCTGTCTAGTTTGGGGCTAAGCCTGGAACAGATGCGTAATGCCACCCCCCTCCCCAAATAACAAGTGTGTACGTGCATCTGTGCATCAGAATTCTCAGACCACGGCAGAACCACTGCCAAACAAAACCAACAAGGAAAACCAGAACGGCCTCAGGCAAGCACCACTCACAGCGAGAAAGCAGGGCTAGCACGGAGCTCTCGGGGGCAACTCCGTGGACCACAGCCATGTCCACCAGGCACAGTTTATAACCAGCTTGAACCTGCAGACTTAACGATTACTGGAGGAGGGAGAAGTCCCTGGCTACCCTGGAGTCCGACAAGATCTCAGAAGAAGAGTGTAGAGGTACGCCTTCTTAGAGTCACCGCCAAGGCTATAGGATGCCTAGTAAAGGTGGGGCCCAGCAGTGGTGTGGCCTGGGCTATGGACTCCTTGACAGAAGTCACCTCGAAGGGTGACAGGGGACAAATGGAAGGCAAAGAAGACCAATCGGCTTTACCACCAAAACCCCAATACAAGGAGAAAGCCTGGTGTGGACGCCATCTCCTATCCAATGGGAAGTGTGCCCTTTTTCTATTTCTCTTATTCTGGTTTCCTAGAAATTCAGAGTCAAGGGTGAAACTCCCAGTTCCCCAAGAAAGACAGTATCTCCAAGAGTCAGTAACAACAGCTGGTCCCCATATTCAGATAGCATCCCCAATAATCAATAGCAATAGTCGGTCCCTGTATCCAGACACTAACCCCAATAGCCAATAACAGTCGGTCCCTGTAACCAGACAGCAACCCCAATAGTCAAAGACAACAGTCAATCCCTGTATCCCGACAGCATCCAACAGTCAATAACAACAGTCAGTCCTCTTTTCCAGACAGCAACCCCAAGTCAATAACAACAGTCAATCCCCATATCCAGACAGCATCCCCAGCAGTCAATGACAACAGTCAATCCTCGAATCCAGACAGCATCCCCAACAGTCAATGACAACAGTCAGTCCCCATATCCAGACATCATCCCCAGCAGCCAATGACAACAGTCAATCCTTGTATCCAGACAGCATCCCCTGCAGTCAACGGGAATAGTCCACAAATCCAGTGCTCAGGATACTTGCATATTTTCAACAGAAAGAATTTTCTCTGTACCATCTATTACTTTCATCTCCCCACATCAGCAATATTCTAAATCCTTTCCCTAAAGGTCCTTTGTCATGGGCTGCCCTGGGTATTAGTAATCCATGGCCATCAAAGAACTGAGGAGTTAAAAAAAGAAAGAAAGGATGTCAAAGTGACAGCCAGAAAACAGACTTACCTTAGGGACAGAAGAGGGAGGGGATAGGAGAGGGAGGGGCAAGGGGAGGGAGAGGTGGAGAAAGAGAGACCCTTTGTATCAGTGTTTTTAATGAATCCCCCTATTTATTAAAGATTAAAAATACTTATCAGGTGAATACTTAGACTGTTCGTCATGACGTTAACTTTTAATTCCGAGGCATCTGAGATAACAGAACAATGAGCACTTGGAGTAGAAACTCAAATATTTCCTGGGTGAATGGATAAAAGGTTTTGGGAAGTCTTAAAAGTAGATTCTAAGAAAAGAGGCTCCTCTGGTGGTCTCAGGAAGGGCGGCAGGAGGTCAGACTCTGAAGCCTAAGAGTCGCCACTCTGAGATGGGAATTCAACAATCGTCTCCCCCAAATAGCAGCTATTTTGAAAAGGCAGTGGAGAGAAAGGTGAGCCAGGCTCTGGGAAGCCATAGCAAAGAGCCTGGGAAGAAACCCATCCTCTGAGGGGGTAACCCTCACCCCAGGCAGCAGGGGAAGGTTGTCTTCCTGGAGTGGCTCCACCCCCTGAGCCTGCAGGCTAGTCACCTTTCACTGTTACCTTCACTGTGAGTTGGGGGAATCCTGTGGAAAAGGAAGACTCCGTTCTTTTCCAATCCACGAACAAACAAGAATGTCGGGTTGAGTCAGACACAAACCCCACTGTTTATGGCTGTCTCCTTAAATTCTCCATGGGTTTCGTTTATAATCTAACAGAATTTCAACATTATGACAAGCTGGTCAGTAAAACATGAATGTGCTTAATTTGTCAAATTTATGTGTTTTTCCGAGAAAATATTCAGGATAAACAAGTCAATTATCCTCATTAAATACACTAACATTTAAGGCCAGGGTTTTATTATGACTCTTGGTTGCTTGATGATGGGGAGATGAAATTATTCTGTTGTATAGCTACTGAATGAGTTCACGATTCCCCGGTGACTTTACAAATTACAGCTTCAGCTAGCTATAAAATAAGCAAATCAGTTCTGATATGACTATAAAATTAAGCCTGAAAAAAAAAGAAGTGAGGTAAATCACCCCTTAAAAACCATGTTGTGGAACAGAATGTTCTGTTTGCCTCCATTTACGTCAGAAAAATGTGCATCCAAGTATCCACGCACAAGTGTCTGAGAGACCATATACTAATCATAAGGAAGATATATCAGTTAGGGATGTGAGGCACAGACAGGAGTCTGCACATTTTAATCTCTATTTTTCCCTTTTCTCTTTTTTTTCAGTGTTAGGAATGACACCCTGCCACCCTGCTGGCAAAGCAGGCGCTCTACCACTGAGCCAGTCCCCAGCCCTACTTCCTATAGAGCCTATGACAGGTCTCTTGCTACCTCTGCCAAAAAACAAAAGCCTCAAAATTAAAAAATAATAAAATAAATATACGCTATCATCTAAATTAAAACCAGTATCTCATCATCTTCCTGTTATAGAATACTCTAGCCTACAGCACTTTATTAACTGTTTTAAATTATGACTTCATTCAAACCAAATGCTGTTTAAAAAAATTAAAAAAGAAAAAAACCCTCTACATTTCCTGTAGGCAGGTTCTACCTAAGAGATTGTGACATCTCACTCGCTGGAAGTCTTTTTTCCCTTTCTCTCTTGGCTTTCTCTTTGGACTGATACAATACACATATTTATGGAGTCTGACTCTGTGTTTTGATTACACAATGTGTACATTCTCTAGAGAGTCCTGGGGCGGGGCGGGGCGGGGCGGGGCAAGAGCAGCTTGACCTGCAGCACTGAGGGCTAAGCTCAGCTCCAGGCTCCTCCCTGGCTCTCCACTGAAAGTGCTTCCTGGCTAAGTCAGCCAAGGTTAGTAATGTAAATAACGAACGAACTCACACCATTGAGTTACCCAAGGTCCCAGTGGCCTCAAGCCGCCACTTGTGGTCAGGAAGCTGGCCACCTCGGAGAAGTCAAAACACTTGAGAGATCTGCCACTCCCAGACCAGAACCAAGGTGCCAACACTCCGGCACACAGGTGTGTGCGGACTTCACCCACCTTTGCAACCCACGGCACAAGCCTGGTAGCAGGATCATATGAAAGTCAGCTACCATACTGGTTATCACACAGGAAAGGCACACTAATTATTACTTAATAGACAGTGTCTCTGAGAAAAAGCTTTCAAAATGGGTAGCTCTCGGGGACCAAGGAATGCCAGAACGGGCCCTTGAGAAGGGGAGGTTGGAAGCCTGCCTGTAGACCCAGGCCCCGCGGGGAGCAGAGGTCACCACCACGAGGGACGGCAGCAGACAACACTCTGGAGTATCAGACAATGGTGTCATGGGCAAAAACTGATTTGTAAGCAAAAATAACACCAACTCAAGGCAAGCCTGGGCAAACAGCAGAGAACCACCACAGAAGGAACACATGAGCAGGATCAGTTGGGTGGCATTTCTCCCTGTTGCAATAGCGAGGACACTGACTTCTTTGGATCCCCAGCTCTGTGGGCTGTTGCTTCTCTGATCATCAGGAGATGAATGCTGAGAACTGAGAACTTCGCTTGGTTCGAGAGCAGGCATGTGCTCTGATTCTCTGGGTCCCTCTACCTCAGGTGAGCCTGGGAGCTCAGCCACCACTTCTCCCAGGGATCCTCCAGAATTCCCACTGAGAACTTTCTCTGCCACCTGTCTCTGACCCTAAAACCCAGTTTTCAGACCAACTGTCTGCTCCAATTCTTACCAACCAGGACCTGGCTCACTGACAATCTTCCCCGCCCTCCTAGAAGTCCCCAAATCCTGCCAGAAATGTCATTTAGAAAAATGTCTAAAATTTAAGCTGCTCCAGAAACCAGAAGGCACTTGCAGATGGACCAGTGACCAGCTTCTCCAACGCCTTCCACGCCCGCAGTCTCGTTGCTGTTCTCGCTCCATGGCCCCCCAACAACAGACACCCCTCCTCAAAGAGTGTGTGATATCAGTATTGGCCAGTCTATTTGCCCATCGATTTACCTTTTGTTTCTCTGGTGGCCTTTGATTATCACACCCGAGAGCAGTGGTTCTCAATCCTCCTAACGCTGTGACCCTTTAATACAGTTCCTCACGCTGCGATGACCCCAACCATAAACTATTTCATTGCTACTTTACTGTTATGAATCGTAATGTAAATATCTGATATGTGGCCCCATGAAAGGGTTGTTCGGCCCCCCGTAAGTGTCACAACCCACAGGATGAGAACCGCTGTTCTAGAGGGCTGGGTGTGTGTAGCGAAGCCTCAACTGGATGGTGGAGAAGACACTATCTGGTGAACTTAATTAAAGGGCTGGGCAGAGACTCCGCCTGAACACTCATTAGTATAAAGCCATATTATAAAACTTTTTAAAATGCATCTGACCACCTGCCAGCCGGGGAGAGCTAACATAATTCAGTCTTCGATCTAGGATCTTGCAGGGCCCCAGGCTCATCATTCTGTCCTTGCTACTATAATTATAGATCCAAAAAATTAAAAAAATAAAAACATAGAGACTGGGTGGACCACTGCTTGAAAACTAAACTGGAGAAAACACCTGCAGCTTGTGAGTTCTGCCCTTCTGAAGGCGGAGTTGAAAACTAAAAACAAACTCCACTTTGGGGTTAAGGGAGGTCTGCTGCTGAGGTCTTTGTTGAGTACCTGCCTCTGTGGTTCACAATTAGTAACTTAATAAAGGGTTCTTGGTGAGGGAATTTGGCAACATGTGATTTTGACGACTACAAGCTGGATTTTTATGTAACTGCTCATTTCTTTGAAAATCAGGGGGCATTCACACACAGGTGCCCTAAATTTTCTTAAATTGAAAAATCAACGTTTTACAAGGAAGAGCCGTGCTTCACTTCACTGGAAGTCGAAAAGAAGCAGGTGCCTGCTTGTGGCAAGTGAGGAACTCCCAAAGGAAGCTGAAAATGTGAGCGGGCCGGGGGCACCCGCGCCCAGGAAGCACCACAGTTCTCTCTGGGAGTCCTTCCTCCAGTTTCAGGTTCCCGGTGAATGAGGGCAGACTGAGCTCTGGATTCTAAGTCCAAATCCCAAATTCGCTACAATCTACAACAATTCTCTTTCTATCACCATCCATGAAATGGATGAAAGCTTCTACTTCAACTTCAGGTCACGGAGTCATCTCCTCAGCCCCTAAAATGTCATCCCCGTGCCCCATCACTGTAGCTGCTGCCTGCTGCCCACCCCTCCACACCCTGCCCACTCTAAACACTGGGAAAGACACCACATTAGAGCCTTTAACATCAAGGGAGCGTCCATACACAAGTGATCTAAATTTACTTAGCTGGAAAAACCAACATTTAAGAATTAGATGAAAAAAAAATATTGAATTTTGTCAAATTGATTGAAAAAAAAAAGAATTAGAATATTCGAATTTCTCGCAGAGTGGTGGTGGCACACGCCTTTAATTCCAGCACTTGGGAGACAGAGGCAGGTAGATCTCTGTGAGTTCAAGGCCAGCCTGGTCTACAAGAACTAGTTCCAGGACAGCTAGGACTGTTATACAGAGAAACCCCGTCACGAGAAAAAAAAAGGGGGGGATATCTGAGGTTTCTCCCCCAACCGCCACAACTGGGCTTGCTTTTGAACCCTGACCGTCTCGGGGGGAATCCAGGGGGTAAACCTGAAAAAGGGGGATCACGTCTTTATGCTCATTAGCCTCTCAGTGAACCCTGACAACCCTTTGATCCCCCAGTAATGTTTCTAGTATCAGTGATTCTCCAAGTAGAAATCACCACACTTTATCAATGAAGTCAACGCAGTCTCAAAATATCCACCGCTCATCACTATCACAGCACTAATGCTTATTGGATTCAACATTAGGAGCTGCTGGTCTAATGTGTTATTAAAGAGGCATGCTACTATATCACATAGTTCTTTTTAAATATTTTGATAGTCCTATTTCAATAGAATTGATTTCCTTTTATTTATGCATTTTTAAAGGCTATGCTTAGGATTACCAGACTGCCAAAAGGACTCACCGAGGGAACAGAAAGATCCAGAGTCCCCGTTTGGTAGACTGAAGGCGTGAGTGCCACAAACAGAAACACTTGGGTTCAAAACCAGACCCTGACTCCTTCCAGCTCTTTCTAGACCAGTGGTTCTCAACTTTGCTAATGCTGCAACCCTGTAATACAATTCTTCATGTGGTGGTGGCGCCCAACCATACAATTATTTCATTATTACGTCATAACTGTCATTTTGCTAGTCTTATGAATCATAGTGTAAACATCTGATATGCGACCCCCGGGCTGAGAACAACTGCCCTTCTAGAGTAAAATTCCTTCCGCACTTTCAACTGTGCCGTGGTAGCCAGGAAAACAGTTATTTACTTCGTGAGGGCTGGGAACATCGCTCAATGGTAATTAATGTACCTAGGGTGCCATGGGTCCCGGGGTCCACTGCCAGCATTGCAAAGCAAACCAAACTAAAACATGTATACCCACCTTTGAACCCACTCACCAAAAATGAACTGAACCGCTTCCTTGGTGGGAGGCCCAGAAGAGTTCTGGGCTCACGTAGAGACCATCCTTAAGCACTTTATACTGCAGGCCGCACTGTGGGAAGTGCTGGCGCACACCCTATAAACACAGTACTCACTGCGAACGCCACACATGTTCTTTGTAATTATATGCTGGCTTATGCTGCTTCCTCGGCAACAACTGTTGGTTCGTCTAGCTCATGTCTTCCCAATAAGGCTCCTTATTGGCCAGAGTCTGGGCCTCACTATGAGAAGGGACTGCTTGTCTGCTACCAGAACCCCAGATTTGGAACTGACAGTCCTGGCTTCAGCGCTATACTCTGCCGCTTAAAAGTGTATGGCTATGGCAGAGGCCGATATTTGTCCGCCAAAGCCTGCACCCTCCTTAAGGCAATATACGCCTAGGTTTTAAGCACGACCCCTGCACTTAGAATGCATACACTTCCCAGCTGTTCTTGCAGTTAAGTATGGCCGCTATGCCCAAGTTCAAGCCAATGAGAATAGATGTACATACCTTCCGTTAAGTATCCTTAACATACAAGATTCATCATGAATTCTTCATTAATCCTTTCTTCCCTCCTGATGGCCAGAGCCAGAATGGCCATATTGGACCCTGAGGTAATACTGAGAGTCAATGCCATGCACAGGAAACAAGCCTGAAGGAGTCTGGAGCCCAAATTACTGTGCAATACATTAACCTAGCCAGAAATCCATTTTAGGCAAGTTACTTAACCTCCTTGGACTTCAACTTTCCCATCTATGAAAGGATGGGAATGTAAGGTACCTATTGCCTAAGGTTGCCTTGAGGACTGAATGATAGGCGGTTCACAATAAGGACTGGAGTTTACAGAGCTGGGATTACTGTTGCTATAGCAATAACTGGACCCCCCTGCTTCAATGGACAGCATAACGAAGCACAGCCCTGGGTACAGACAGGTGACTCAAACCGCTCTTACAGTCTAAAGACGCTGTTGTTGGGATGGTAAATGACCCCTACACATCCAAAGGTTTCGGCCACGGGTGGCGGTATTGAGAGAAGGCACCGTTCAGAGGTGGGGCCTGATGGGAAGTCTTCGGGTCACTGAGAGTATGCCCTTAAAAAGCACAGGAGGACCCAGTTCCTGCCCCTCCTTTTACATCCCTGGCAATGAGGTGAGTGATTCTGCCTGCTCCACTGCTTGGCCACCATGATGCGATCTCTGCCCCGAAGCAATAGAGCCGACCGCTAAAGCTGTAAGGCCCAAATGAACTTTTTCCAGGTTAGTTATGTCGGGTGTTTTGGTATCATGACGGAAGGCAGACTACCACAAGAGGCGTCCTGGCCAGTCCAGTCCTCCCCACAAGAACCCTTTCTCCAGCACCATCACTGACGGTACCACCCTTTCAAGTGTAAGAACAGCAGTGCTGGCTCATCATTCATAATCATGATGCCCTTCCCTGCCTTAGAACCCTCCCCTGAATGATGGAAACCCCTCCTGTCATCTGCTCCCTCCTTCTCTACTGCCTTTGATCACATGCTCTTGCCTCTGAGTTCACGCCTATCAGTACATCAAAGTTCCCTGCCATCTCTTTTGAAAGCACCCTCTGGCCTTTCCCTAATAACTGGAAGTGAGTGGAACTTGATCCCACCCTGCTCAAACATAAGGCTTCCCAAACCCTACAAATCATGTGTGGGGTGTGTGTGTGTGTGTGTGTGTGTGTGCGTGTGTGTGTGTGTGTGTGTGTGCGTGTGTGCGTGTGTGCGCGTGCGCGCGTGTGCGTGTGCGCGTGCGCGCGCGCGCACTGGAAAACACAACACCCACTAACCCTCCCCTCCGGATGCTTTGTGTGCATGCTGGTGACTCATCTCCCGCGTTTCTCACTAACACTTCCAAAGCTACTTCATCGTACCTGCAACACCCACACTGGTCTGGGAGGTCTAAGTCTTCATGATACACAAAACTGAACGGTGCTTTCTGTGTGTACAGCCGACATGCGTCTTTCCAGAGTGGCCTCTTCCCGTAACCCTACTTTCTTCTCTTAGGCCAGTACCGGCTTTCCATGTCACAGTCACTCACACAGGCTGTGCCCAGGCACAGGCACGTGCCAGTCACCCCATCTCTCCCACCCCATTCCCTCTTCTTCACACTCAGATGAGCCCCGCCCCCCATCTTCTGCCCCCTGGCGCCATCCATTCCTGTCAGTGGAGATGCTGCTGTTCAGCAGACCAGGCCTAAGATGCCTTTAGATGGGGGTAGCAGCAGCCAATGGCTGCACACTGGAAGAGCCACAGGGGACAGCAAACGAACAGGAGACTGGGCAGTCAGAAGAATAGGGACAGACACTTGCCTTATCAATGTCCTGAACAGGCAATAAAAGAGAAACCTGGCCAGGCGGTGGTGGTGGCTCACGCCTTTAATCCCAGCACTCGGGAGGCAGAGGCAGGCGGATCTCTGTGAGTTCGAGGCCAGTCTGGTCTACAGAGCTAGTCCCAGGACAGGATTCAAAGCTGCAGAGAAACCCTGTGTCGAAAAACCAAAATAAACAAGTAAGAGGACCCTGACCCAAACTCCACACACTGGCAAAGGACTGGAACAGAAATGTGCAGGCCGGAAGGTCACACACCTCACCGTTCACCCTGCAGTCCCCATCACAGACGGTTACGGGACTTTCTAGCTCAAATCGGCCATTTCTGGAAGCTGGTCCTCTGTCAGTCTCACAAGCACTAAACCTGACTCAGCTTTTACACAGTTTTATTCCAGGTGTGTGACCAGCATGGGCTCCGAACCTCTGGATTCTCTGCTGTTTTAAATTCACATTGACCCACATCACACAGCGAGAATGCTGACACACGGAGCGGACCACACCAGGCGGCCAGCAGGAAAGAAGGCTGACGTGTGCTTCTCCCAGGTTAAGACTAGTAGGAGGCAGGCCTCCCAGGCCATGTTGCCAGCTATCAGATGGTAGGCAAAGAGTGTGAGAGTCCCCCAGAAGGACTTAGAACGGGGTAGCCATTAGTGTGCCTGTCCCAAACATCTCCACTTTCACACACATCGGGGCCTTCCACCCCAGGAGCCTTCTTCTCCAGCCACCTGGAGACTCAGCTTCCTCCAGGGCCCCTCTCTGCACACTAGCGCCAGGGTGGAGGGAAGATGACAGCACTCACTGGGTGCCAGGGTCCCAGCTCCCCTCCAAAGAGGGACCTGGAGAGCAAACAGCAGGGGGACCAGCAGGCAGCCTCACATTTCTTCACAGCCCAAAGGGAGGGAGGGAGGGAAGAAGGGAGGGAGGGAGGGAAAGAAGGAAGGAAGGAAGGGAGGAAGGAAGGAAGGAAGGAAGGAAGGAAGGAAGGAAGGAAGGAAGAGAGGAAGGAAGGGCACTAATGTCATAGTTCCGTTTTCCCATTGGTGGCTCCTTCTGTCCTGAGTCCCACCCATACATCCCCTCAACCACACACCCAAGCCTGGGAAGTGGGGCGGGAATGGAGAATGGAAGTTGTTTGTGTCCTTTTCAGTTTCCATGAATTACGAACTGCTGATTCAAGCTGAGACACAATGACAGATACCGCACAACACCTATAAATACAAAGAGACCGGCCAAGGGAAACCTACCTGCTTGCTTTCCTGTACCTGAGCACACGGGAGACATGGGGATCCTGCATCCCAGCAACAGCACAAAGGGACTAAACTCTCAGCCAGCCAGAGGTGTGCACGCCTGTGCACAAGTGCGCTAGGCAGGCAAGGGCTGGCGCCTATGGACTCACACACTCGTTCCTCGGCTCAGCCGAAGATTGCACTCCCACACCAGAGGAGAATCTGCTGTCGCTGCTCTGGGTTGGCTACCTGACTCCCAAGATGTTTTCTAAGAAGATGCCTTAAAGACATCGGCCTGTACCCAAGCTTGAGCCCCACCGAATGAACACATTGATTATGAGTTTCAAACATGGGGCAAGGCAGTCAAGACTTTTTTTTAAAGGACATCTTACATCTCTTAATTGCAGACTTAGGATGTTTTATTGAGATTCAGATGTCAATCAAGGTGAGGCTGAGATGGGAATTCAAGTCTCTAACTCCAAAGTCCACCCTCATTCCACACACCTGTCAACTTTTGTACGGATACAGATAATTCAGAGACAATCTCCAGGCATAAATCCCGTAAGTTCAAGACACCTAGAACAGAGAAGCAAAGGGCCAACACCGATAACTTCTCTGAATGCCGATGGTACAGTCACATAGAGAAGGTAGGGGGTGTGTCCAACCTCCAGGTCTGAGATCTGGTAAAGGAATGTGCTGGGTGCTGCCTGTGGAGTTTATTATAAACTGACCCATTGGCAGATACCCAGTGGGGATGGTGCTTGAGGCAGAACAAGAATGGACAAGGGGGTGGGGACCCCCAGCAGAGATGAGAGCCAGAAGAGTGGAGTCAAGGACTCACTTCTGAGACCACAGTTTCTTCCTCCTACTCTGAGCCTTCAGATTTTCCTCTGAGGGTATGAAAACCAATCCTAAAATACCCCTTGCAAGTCAGCTCCAAGGTCTCCAGCTTCACCTCCTACAAGGACCATGAGCTGAGCTTCGTTGGTACTGAGACACAAGGCTAGTGTCTTCAAACACGTTTAGCCTACAGACTTCTTTGGCAAGACAAAGCCTCCCTTCAACCCCCAGCCCACCCACTCCCACTTCCCCCTCCAAAAACAACAAAAAGAAAAGGCACCGTCATTCATCAAACCACCTCTCCCAACAGGGTGAGGATTATGTTGTAACTTCCCTGGAACCAAGGTAGGACCAACACAAAAGTGAAAACCCTGGAAGCCTCAGCCCACACACCATCCCTCAGCCACAGGGGCTTCACCCAAATACTGCTTAAAGACAACCCGTATTCCACCATTCTTCCTGGGTCAGAAATGGACCCTCTTGGTACTTTAAATCCACTCTGTCACACTCTGGCTACCCCTTGTTGTCCCCCAGAGCCCAGTGTTGATGGGAGAGAACCACAAGGAATTAGCAATGGGAGCAGGTTAAACTTTCACAGCAGCCATAGAACTGATCAGCAGTCACTTACCCAGCACAGCCAGACAGCCCAGCACTGGGAAAAAGCACTTCATTTCGGCAGCCGCAGCAGGAAGAGGACACGGCACAGGGCACCGTTGCTTCTCCCACTGCCTAATCTCTCATTACTGCCAATCCACTTATAGCTCCAGGGAACAGTTTGGAAACAGAACTTCACCGCGAAAACGAGAACCAGTCAAAGACAGCAGGAGAGAGTTGGGGGCAGGGGAGGGGAGTGGCATATGCAAGAAGAGTCCTCCAGGCTAAAAAGGCAGGGTCCAGAGTGATTCCAAAGGCGCTCTAGGCTTCTGCCACATTGTATGCCTTGCAGTCTCCACCGGAACTGTGGATTCTGGTGGATTAATCCTCCAGGAAAACGGTTGGAAAGAGAGTCTGAGAAAAACCTTTCATCCGTTGATTATACAGAAATGTCCTTGGCTTCGCAGTGAAGGTGTCTGAGATCTCTCATTCGGATCCCCCGGAGGGAACTAGGTAGGTTTTGTCAAAACCTTGGCCAGTCAAAGCACCCTGACTGGTAAAGACACTTCGGGTTGCTTCATCAAAAAGTCCATCTCCATCCATGGTGATAGGTCACGGTGCTGTCACCTGCCCCAAAACCTCCCAGATGCACACGAAGTAAGCTGGCATTCAGTAGACCGGGAGCGGTCCCACAAAAGCCGGCAGATTTCTAAAACAAACACAGCAGACGTTTATCCAAGGCCAACACAACCGCCGCAAAACCAAGAGAGGCCGAAGCGCCGGGTTGGCCGAGCCACCCGGGTCCCCTCCCAGGGCTAGGGCAGCCCGTGTGTGCATCCTGACCTTGTACAAGTCTTACCTTCCGTGCCCTACGCCTCAGTTTCCCCGCCCAGAGCAGGGCAATTATGATTGTTCTCAAAACACTTTCACCAAATGCCTCTCACTCGCGGGCTTTTCCCGTCGCGGTCCACAGAGCGGGGCGCGGCGGGCAGCCCCACCCTCGGGAGCGCGGGTCGCCACAGGGCTGGCACGGGGCCGCGACTCGGGGCGCCGGCCGTGGGAGCCGGAGCGCGCCGCGTCCCAGGTGGCCCGCTATTGTTTTACCTCCCCGGCGGTTGATTCTGAGACGCTGGCAAAGAAAAGGCACCGAGAAGAAGGGGGCCCGGGGCTCCGCTCGCCGACGGCCGAGCCCGCTCCGCGAACGCCGGGTCGAACGGAGGAAGGGGCATGGGCCCGGAGGGGGACGCCGATCCCCACGCCATGCTCCCCGCGCCCCCGAACCCCGATCAGCGCCCGCTCGCGCTCACCTCGCCCGGGGTCCCGCAGCTCCCAGCGGCCGATAGTCCGCCAGTACGTGTCCCGCACGCCTCCCAAGACGCGCAGCTTCCTCCTCGCCTCCCGCAGCGGCTCAGGCTGCCCGGCTCCCGCCCCGCCCCAGGCCCCGCCCTCCAGCTCCGGCCTGGCCCGCAGCTCCCGGCGTGGCGAGCAGGGGCGAGGGCGGTGGCCTCGCAGGGACACGCCCCCGGTTCGCCCCGCCCACCTCCCCGGAGCTCCTAGGCTGAGCCCGTGCGCAGCTGCGGACCACCTGGTCTGAGCTGATGGAAAGTTAACTCCGGGTTCGCGCACCGTGGCCCCTTACCAAACCCCAGGCCCTGGAATCGCGGTTTTTGCCCGATAAACAATAGCAAAGCGCTTTGCTGGAGGCTTAAATTTGGTTTTATAGTGAACCCCCACATTGTGTTTCACTCTAGTACAGAATCTGGACCCCGAAAACAACCTTGGTTCTTGCCCAGATGCCTCCACTTCTTAGCTGGGGGCCTTAACCCTGGTTGCTTAACCTCCCTGTGCCTCAGTTTGCTCATCTAATACAAAAAGGAAATAACGTCTGCTTAACAGGATTGTGTGAGATGTCCACGCCACTCTTGTAAAGCACTTAGCGGAATGCCTCATATGTCAAAAGCACTCAGTAAAAATGAACTGTCATTATTTTAAAACAGTACTCGCCGTGCAAAGTGCCTCCATATTTATTGAATATTACCAAACACGAAGTGCTAAAGCGACTCATTACAGACAGAACAAGTCAGATCATACGGCCGTTGAGGAGCTTGTTGTCTCTTTGGGGGACACTAGCATGAACCCTGCATGACTGGAAAATGGGGTCAAGGAAGGCTCCCAACCCTGTATGTTATGAGGTGAATGCTGGGCAGGATAGGGCCCAGCATCTCTTAGAGAAAACTGAGTTGAATTCCATGGAACAGAATATAGGGGCAGAGGAGATACAGAGGATATCACAGGCCCTGGGAACACACCCTCAGAGGCCCAGAGGGGGAAAGACTCAGTACCTATGGAAGAAAACTCTGTGGGCCACTAGGTGGGCTGGAAGGAAGACTGGCAAGAAGGGATCTGTAACAAAGAATCAGTAGTCAGAGGGGTGAAAGACTGGGCCTTGGGCTTGGGTCCAGGAGATTCCCTTAAAGGGTTTGAGTAGGGAACTTGGCTGACGGTTGTGTATTTTATAAAACCACTCAGTTTAGGCATGAAAGGATTTTCTGGAAGACTGAAGAAGTCATGGCTCAGGATGGCTGAAAAATCCAGGAAATGGAAGTAACCAAGACCACACAAGCAGCTACAGGGACAGAGTGGGTGGAGCAGGCCTTGGGGTCACTTTGTGGGATGTCTAAGTAAGTGTGAGAGAGGCTTGGTGACTGAGATCAGGACTCACAGGATCATGATGAAGGTTTGAGCTTGAGATGTCCAAGCAGCATCTTGATTGGATAACCACGTCCAAAGAAACATCAGTGGATTTCAGAACGCAGAAGGACTTACTGAACTGTATGGGAGCAAAATACTGTACTAAAAGAAGACATTGCGGAGATGGCTTGTTTGGTAAAGTGTTCCCTGTGTAAATCCCCAGAACCTGCTGGGGAACAATGATCTTTCATCTCATCACTTGTATTATTTTTAATAAAATGCTGATTGGCTAGTAGCCAGGCAGGAAGTAGAGGCGGGAGGGACGGCAGCGAGGCGGGAGGGACGGCAGCCAGGCAGGAAGCAGAGGCGTGACCACGAGAATTATGGGAAGAGGAAAGTTTCAGTCTGCAGTCATTACCCAGACACAGATGAAGCCAGATACAGAGCAAGCAAGATGTGACTGCCTTGCTGGAAAAGGTACCAAGCCACAGGGCAAACACAGACAAGTATTATGGGCTAATATAAGTTATAAGAAGTTCAGGCCGGGCAGTGGTGACGCACACCTTTAATCCCAGCACTCAGGAGGCAGAGGCAGGCAGATCTCTGTGAGTTCGAGGCCAGCCTGGTCTACAAGAGCTAGTTCCAGGACAGCCAGAGAAACCCTGTCTCGAAAATAAAAAATAAAAAAAAAAAATCCAATCTCTTTTAAAAAAAAAGAAGAAGAAGCTCAGGCTTCTTATTAACCAATCAGTTTGTAATTAATGGAGACCTCTATGTGATTATTTGGGACTAAACGGATGTGGGACATGGTGGGACAGAAACCTCTGTCAACAAGAACCCACATTAAAAAAAAAAATGTGACCTGGGCAGTAGTGGTGCACACCTTTAAACCCAGGAGGCAGAGGCAGGCAGTCTCTGTGAGTTCCAGGACAGGCTCCAAAGCTACACAGAGAAACCCTGTCTCGAAGAACCAGAAAAATAGCCGGGCAGAGGTGGCGCATGTCTTTATCCCAGTACTTGGGAGGCAGAGGCAGGAGGATCTTTTGTGAGTTCAAGGCCAGCCTGGTCTACGACAGATAGTTCCAGGAGAGGCTCCAAAAGATACAGAGAAACCCTGTCTCGAAAAACCAAATAAATAAATAAATAGATAAAAAAAAAAGAAAAACCGGAAAAAATGTGGGTAGCACCCAAGGGACCATGCCTGAGGTTGTTGTCCTCTGGGTTCTACACATAATCTCACCCAAGGATACATATATGCACACATATTCAATAAAAAAATGAATGTATTAGAATATACTCATAACTCACTCACTCCCCCAATTCAATACCTCTAGTGTACAAGACAATGAAGATCTTGTCATGGGGGTACCCGGATAATTGGAAAGTGTGTGTTTGTCCTTCCCCTCTCTCTTGGTTGTAACTCCTTGAAAGCAGTCTGTCCTGTAATTATCATTTATCCCCAAACAACTCTTGGCATTTGATCTGTATATGTAATTGACCTATAAATAATTTTATCATATCAAATTAGACATTTCTCACATATTTAAAGCATTTTATTAAAAATATCCTCTCATAGATTACATATTCCCTCTTTCCCCCAAGACAGCAGTGGCCTTGGTGTCTCTCAGCTCTGGTTTACTAGATGCCTTTGTTTATTTCCTAAACATCTATGTGTTGAAGAAATGTCTCTGTCCTCTTAGTACATTCTCCTGAGAAACACAGACAATGAAACAAATAAATATATAGCACAATGGCCTGTGTTCTGAAGAAAGTGAGGTGATGGAATAGTGTGTGTGGTGTGTAATGTGTGTGTGTGTGTGTGTGTGGTATGTAATGTATGTGGTGTGTATGTGTGTGCTGTGTGTGTGGTATGTGTAAGTGTAGTGTGTGTGGTATGTGTAAGTGTAGTGTGTGTGGTATGTGTGTAGTATTTGTGTAGTGTGTGTTGTGTGGGGTGGGTGTATGGTGTGTATGTGTGTGTGGTGTGTGTAAGTGTAGTGTTTGTGGTGTGTGTGTAGTATTTGTGTAGTGTGTGTATGTGTGTGTGTTGTGTGTATGGTGAGTATGTGGTATGTATGTGTGTGGTGTGTATAAGTGTAGTGTGTGTGGTGTGTGTGTATGTGTGTGTGTGGTGGGTGAAGTGCGGAGCAGAACTCTGTTCTAGGTGGGCTGTTCAACGAGGATCTCTCAAAGAGGTATTGAAACAGAAACTTGATTTAGATGCAGGGAGGAGGAGAGAAAACAGTGATGTCTGCAGGAGAAAGCAAGTGCTAGGCCAGTGAACATGCTCTGAAATTAAAAGGTTTTTTTAAAAAAAGAAAAAGAAAAAGGAAAGAAAGAAAGAAAGAAAGAAAGAAAGAAAGAAAGAAAGAAAGAAAGAAAGAAAAAGGAAAAAGATTTGAGTGTGCATGTACAACTGTATGCCAGAAGAGGGCATCAGATCCCACTATAGATGGTTGTGAGCCACCTTGTGGTTGGTGGGAATTGAACATAGGTCTGGAAAAGCAGTCAGTGCTCTTAACTGCTGAGCCATCTCTCCAGCCCCTAAAAATATTTTTGTTTTGTTTTGTTTTGTTTTTCAAGACAGGGTTTCTCTGTAGCCCCAGCTGTCCTGGAACTTGATCTGTAGACCAGGCTGACCTTGGACGCAGAACTCAGAGATTCACCTGCCTCTGCCACAGGTGCTGGGATTAAAGGTCTGTGCTACCACCGCCCAGTACTTCTAACACAGCATAAAGGAGAAATGGGAGGAGTGTGGTCTGAGAAGCCACAGAGGTCAGACACAGAGGTCAGACCGGAG
Source organism: Ondatra zibethicus (assembly GCA_004026605.1). Taxonomy (NCBI): domain Eukaryota; kingdom Metazoa; phylum Chordata; class Mammalia; order Rodentia; family Cricetidae; genus Ondatra; species Ondatra zibethicus. The sequence goes on from PVIU01016067.1 coordinate 33,763, forward strand.
GACCTCCTTGGCTGGGAAGTACTTTGGATCCCAGGCGGCAACAGGAAAGGAAGTGGAAGGCAGATGATGGACGGGCCTCTGACATCGTGCGGGTGAGAGGGGTTCATAGCTCCGCTGAGGGCAGTAAACATGAAGGTCGTGGTGAAAGGATGGGGTCTGGGAACCTTTCAATTGCACTCTCTGAAGAACCGAATATGGAAAAAGAGAAACAGAGGGATCAAGGACTCTTCTCGAAGGTCCATCTCAGCCTGCTTGAGAACTCTCGGTCCTATCAAGCTGCCAGCACCCTCCCCAAAACTCAGTTTCCTGGGTCCTCCACCTGGACCTCCAACCTTGAACCTCTGCAGTCAGTCATCCCTTGTGGGTTTCCCAGATTTCTCCTTCTCACCCTGCCTCTCCTCCACCATCCGGATGCCTAGCAACCTTCTCTTTCAACTTTTGGCCTACATCACCATAGTGGATTCCCAGCATCGGGTTCTTCCTACATTCCACATTTAGGAAACACACACAATATGCAGAGAATTATGCTAGCTGCTGGAGAGGGGAGAGAAGGGCGCCGTTAAAAATGCCTGCGCTGGGCTGGAGAGATGGCTCAGAGGTTAAGAGAACTGATTGCTGTTCCAGAGGTCCTGAGTTCAATTCCCAGCAACCACATGGTGGCTCACACCCATCTTTAATGAGATCTGGTGCCCAGAACACTATATACATAATAAATAAAATTAAAAAAAAATGCCTGTGCCTCCCAGACACAAAAGAAATGATGGGATGAAGTAAACGTAATCGTGAACCGGAACCCGGGTTGATGGTGGCCCCTTCAAGAGATGAGAGGCAGGCGCAGAAGGGAGCTGAAAAGGGACCCGAAGGGGAACAAAAACATCGGCTGGGAGGACAGTGCAGAAGACCCTGTCAGCAAATCCACCCTGTGTGTCCTGCCTGCACACTGGCTGCTTGCTTCACACTCTACACCCCAACTTCCCAATTCCCCTTCTAGATTGGCCTGGAACAAGGTAGGTATTTGGCGAGTCTTGGAAGGCTCCTCCTCCATCAGGGAGCAGCCAGATGGAGAAACAAGAACAAGAGCAGCTGGGGCTGGGTGGGCTGAAGACACGTTCCCTAGGAATCCCAGACAAGTACCACTGTTAGGCACGGAGGACCCTGGTATCTGAGTTTCCTACTTCGAGAGAACCAGGGAATCTAGACTAGATTTCCTAGAGTTCTTCCCAATTTCTAATTTGTTAAGTCTTCATTATTTTGTGTGCACGAGTGTTGCTGTGCTTGTGGGGAGATCAAAGGACAGCTCGCAGGAGTCGTTTCTCTCCTAGCATGTGTGCTCTGAAGATCAAACCCAGGCTTGGCTGCAACCTGCGCTCTATGTTGTTGCTTTGGCAATCTTGGGGACTGAACTTGGGGCTGCCTACATGCTCAACAAGTGCTCTACCACTGAGATACGTCCACAGCCCCCTTTTTCGTTTTGAGAAAGGGGCCACTAAGTTACTAAAGCTGATCTAGAGTTGTCTGAGCCTCCTGTGTAGCTGGGGTTTCAGGCCTGCCTGCACCACCAGATCCGGTGTTTAAATTAAATGCTGTAGGGAACAAATTTTGTTTTAAAATAAGGTATGGTCAAGAGATTCCATGAGTTTGAGTTTTGCAGACCCACAGATGGTTATAATCAAAAGGATCAATTATAAACCAAAAACCAGAAAGACATTCAAATTTTAAGGCAAAATGAAAAGGGTGTCTACCAACATTCTCCTTTGTCATCAGAAAGAAAGTTGGGGTCAAAGCGTTTTGTCTAAAGATAGTAGGCATGGCTAACACTCTCTCAAGCAGCCCCAACCCCCGACTCTCCTGTGGCGCTGACTGCTCTTCCGTGTACCAGGAAGTGTCCTGTGAAAAGAGCAGAGCCTCCTACCTCACAGCTCAGCCTAAGCAAGACTCGAAGTGTGCGCTGAACAGTTCTCCTGAAAGCCAGCTTTCCTCAGTGATTACCACCTACACAGACAAGGATCCCCGGAGCTGAGACTAGGAATAGCTTACACAGGCTGCCATCTGTCTTCAAACACAGAGACTATTATATCTGGAGACCAGGGTAGAGAGTGGGTAGTCCCCAAAGGCTTCACCCACAGGTGGGTGCTCAGAACCTTCGGTGCGCCACCTAGCGTTAGAGAAGTGAGTAGGTTTGCCCCAGTGCAACTGACGCCTGGATTACCTCCAAGGGGAAAGTCTAATTCTATTTAGGGAACATTCTCCATTCTCCACAAAACTGTGCTTGCTTCTTTCATTCCTGAGAGAGAACAGTGGCTCTAGAAGCTAAGGCATGAGTTTGGGGTCCGAGTCTGTGTTAGTGACACCTAACTCTGCGTCAAGCTTTTTTGTTTTGGTTTTTGAGATAGGTCCTCACTGTGTATCCCAGACTGGCCTGGAACTCACTATGTGGCCCACATTAGCCTCGGATTTGAAGCAGTTCTTATGCTCCAAGTGCAAGGATTGCAGGTTTGAGCCTCTGTTCCCAGCTACTTATCCTTTCTGGTCTGAGGTTCCTATTTATAAATGTGAGTTACAGTACCACATACCCTCAAAGTGAGGTTGGTCGTGTTAGTGGTCTGAGGAGTGGAAAGAGCCTAGCCAAATGCCCAATTCCCAGTACTCATGAGCTGTTTTCTATACTAATGCATACTTCCCAATGTCCAGCAAGCAATTGGCCAGGGCTAGAAATTCCAGCTTCCTATCCAGACTCTGTTGCTATGTTCTAAGAACCTTCTGTAAAATGAGGTTGGTTAAACTAATTAGAAAGCCTTAAACTGGCTATGCAGACACGTTTACAAGTGTAGGTTTCTGAGCCCATCTAGAAGATTCTATTTCTCTACACCTGTTTCAGACTTGACTTCAAATGGCTTTTAAAGCCAAAATGTTAGGATGTGTAAGCTGTAGCTTGAATGTGGTTCCTTGGAATTTGACTGCCAATGTCACAGTGTTAAGAGGTGGAGAGACCGTGAAGAGGTGTTTAGATCATGGGGCTCCACCTCTGTGAGGGCGTCACACCACAGGAAAGAAAGCAGGCTATCTAAAGCTTGTTCCTTACTCTCTTACTGTCTCTCACCCAGCCTCTTCAGCCCATACCTGCTTCCCCCTCCACTTTACCAACATGTACCGATATGCCACAGGGTTCTCACCAAAAATCCACGCCAGTGCCACGGTCTTAGGTCTCCAAAGCCACAAGATAAACAAACCCCTTTCATTTATAAATCACCTAGCCTTTTTTTGGTGGGAGGGGATGCCTCACTATATAAACCAGGCTGGCCTTGAACTCACAGAGATCCACCCGGCTCTGCCTCCCAAGTGATGGGATTAAAGGCATGTGCCACTTAGCCTGGTTCGTCATGTGGTCTTAGGAATTAATGTTACAGCAACGGAAAGACTAAACCCAGAGCTGCCTGGATTCACAATCACATCCTCCCTGATCAGCGTTTCTGGTTTGACTAAGGAGCCTCTTGGCTACATAACATCACTTGGAGCCAAAGAATCAAAAGTTAACCCCAAATGTGGTCCTTGAGACACCCTTGTTTCCAGCCCCAAACATTGAACATCTGATGACTCCCTGGCTCACAATCTCAGCAAATCCTGCTTTCTATGTTTGTAACTTAGCAGCCTTAGATCACCCCGCTTCTTGCTCTTTCCACTGTGAGCGCCCTCCTTTTGCTAAAATACTGAGAAGCCCCAGACGCTGTGGGTAGGCTAGGTGCCATGCTGGTTGTCTTGCTGGAGTGACTTCTCTGGGTTAAATTGGCTGACCCCCACATTTTCTCCTGTTCCATGTCATAGGGCTGCTGGGCCGGATGCCCAGGCTGGCTGCCACTTTCAACCACGCTGTGGTCCAGGTGAAAAACTCTGAAGAATTTGTCTTGGTCCCTCTGAAGAAAAAAAAATGCCTATCCTTGTACACGGGGAGGTGTTTCGGCACAGGTCTGAGATTTTAAGAATCCCAATGCTGAGTGCAAAGCCTAACAGAACCTTCTGGGAGGAGTGCTTTTTCTGAGACATCTGTTACCCCATGATCGCCAGGGCTGTCTGGGCTGATTTGGCTGGCATGCTGCCTCTCCCCGTAAAAGAGTGCAAAGACATTGGCAAACCTCCCCCCAAATATACATGAGCCTGGCTGACAGTTTCAAAGTTCACTTGCAAGTTAATTATTTGGAACTCAGAGCATATTTTCCCATAACAGTAATATGATAGATGCCTATTATATTTCCAGAATGACATGCAAGTGTGCTTAACCCTTCACATGCCTGAATGTTACCCACTGAAGCAGGGAAACACAGTGAACCAACACTGTAGCGGAAGCGTCAGGCATTCAGTTATACCAAAAAGGAGCACAGATGCAAGACTTAGGTCTTTTGAAAAAGAGAACAAAAAATATTCGGTTAACTGAAAACAGTGCCTTGGGGTGTTAAAGAAGGTAGTCCTCAGGACTGGAGCGATTGCTCAGTAGTTGAGAACTCTTTCTACTCTTACAGAGGACCCAAGTTCGGTTCTCGGCACCTACATCAGTCAGTTCACAACTACCTGTGATTCCAGCTCTTCTTCTTCAGGCTTCCACCAGTACCCGCACACATGTGGCACACAAAGACACAGAAACCTGTAGACGGATAAATAGAAGTAAATCTTCATGAACACTGAAAGAAGGCAGCCCTGTTTTCTGTCCCCCTGGGATTCTGGTATATGAGCTTCTCTGTTCCTTGTATGTCTTCCCAGGAGGATGGAAGCTCAGAGTGGCTGGAATCGCTCTGCCTGGCTCTCCAGGGTGTGCTCAACGCTTAGAATCAAGGCTAATACACAGCATGTGCTCAGCAAATGCTAGTTGAATGAACAAATAAGAAAAAAAAAAAGTTAGCAAAGAGAAATGCTATCAAAGCCGGATGTGGTGTCGCTTGTGTGGGGGCAAGAGGATCTCTGAGTTCAAGATCAGCCTGGTCTTTAGCAAGTCCCAGGCCATCCAGGGCTGCACAGTGGCTTAGTTTATGTTTTAATGACCTCACTCTCTTCTATCTGCCCTTCAAAGTATGCATCTTATCCCAGTTCTCCAGGAAGCTGAGGCAGTAGTATTTTTTGTTTGTTTGTTTTGTTTTGTTTTGTTTTTGTTTTTTGAGACAGGGTTTCTCTGTAGCTTTAGAGCATGTCCTGGAACTAGCTCTTGTAGACCAGGCTGGCCTCGAACTCACAGAGATCCACCTGCCTCTGCCTTCCGAGTGCTGGGATTAAAGGCATGCGCCACCACCGCCCGGCTGAGGCAGTAGTATCTTAAGTTCCAGTTTAGGCTAGCCTGGTCTACATAGTTAAGATCCTGACTCAAAACAAAACAATATCCCTTAAAACGTATACGTGTACATGTTTCTAAAGTACAGATGGAACCCTTCTGAGGCTGCTACATGCTTACATAGGACCCAGACATCCTCAAATGGGTTCTAAGCAACCCCTTAATCATTTCCACCTTCCCTATGTTCTACCAGTAAGCTGTGGTTTCCCAGCCATGACCGTGTGTGCCAGGTACTCTGTGAGGCAAGTGCCTCCTTCTACTGCTGCCTCTAGCTTGGCGAACTCCCACCCTTTTCACGAGGAAAAAACATCTCTCCTCCCCCCTCTTCCGGAGTGAGTTCATGTCTCCAACAACTAGGTTGTTGCGGGCTGCAACATTGTTGCTGGCGACCACACGCAGAGGTGGCCGGCGTTCCGTGCTCCAAAACAAGTGCTTTGTGCATGCGCCTCTCCCCGAACAGGCGATGTCAGATCTAGCCTATCCCTGACGACCTGTCGATCTGGCGCCATGAGCTGACCAATTGCTGAGTGACACCTCAGAGGCGAGAGAATTTTACTATATAAGCTCGCCGATCTCGGTGAGCTGGGTCTCCTGTCTTCAGCTGGAAGAAAGCGCCTTAATAAAGCGTGATCGAGAAGAATCCTGGTGTCCGCGTACTTTCTGCTGGCAGACGGGGCGCGACAACGTGGTGCCGAAACCCGGGAACCTACCGTCTAGGCATCAAACAGGGACCCTTGCGTGAGCAAGAGGATTCAGAACTCGGTTGCGTGAAGGCGGCGGTACCGGTTCCTGAATAAACTGCAGAAAGAAGAGTTCGGTGTTGCGTCTTCCTTGCTGGTCGAGGCGGCTCGCGACACTAGGTAGAGTTAGAGGGTTGATGTCCAGGGCAATGCTTTCCCACCGACTTAGGCTCTTGGTTTAAAGCGTGTTTTTCTTAGTAAGTTTCTTGAGGTTAGAGACTGGCTGCTGTTAACTGAGTAACCATGCTGGCACTCGGCAGGTAGTCAATGGGAGCATCACAGAATGGATTCAGGATAATGAATTGATTCCACGAATGAATGCCCTCGAACTTACTTTCACTACAGAGTCGGGCCTCTAGCCCCTGGGCTCTTTGACACTGCAGTACCTGGGATGGACACACCATGTAAGTTTTCAAGTAGGGTGACTTGGTCACAGCACCAGACTTCTTCGCGCATGTGGGAGGTGATTCACATAGATGCTGAGAACAGTTTTTGGTTTTTTTTTTTGACTTGTACAAAGAACTTTAATTACTGATCATTCCCTTTAGTTCAACCGCAAGAGCTTGGAAGGACCATCTGCTGGGGATCTCCAAATCCCATACCCAGGCCCGTCCCAGGGACCCTTGGGAAGCAACCAGCAGCAGCACCCTCCTCCAGGCCTCAGTGCGGCCTGGTGTTCAGGAGCCCCCACACGGACCTTAAGTTCACAGTGCAAATTACCCCATATGGATGCCAGCAAGGTTTCCCCAAAGTCGCCTGTAATTTTTACCACACTCAATGGCCCCTCATTGTCCCCTTCTCTGCAGTTATAATTTGCTATTTATGGACAAGAGCTGGGAGCCACAGAAAAGGAAGAAAATAGCTGGGGGAAGAAAGAGCGAACCAAAGGGGAACTGATGGAGGAAATACAGAAGAGCAGAAGGGACAGAAGAGAAAAAGAGGGAGGGAGGGAGAGAGAAAAGCTTGAAGTAACCACAGATATCTGTGAAATATGTCTGAAGTATTTCAAACCCAGCAGGGACTTCCCAGCAGATCTTCCACAATTAATTGCCCAGAGAATCCAGCACAGAACAAAGCCTTTTTCCTAGCAATCTCTCATTTCATAACCCAAATACAGGGGATGCTATTTTCCTCCAGATTCTATCCACCACAGCCATCTGTCTTGGTCCTGAGCTGTTCAAAACCATTTTTTTTTCCTTCACAAGTGAGTGTTTATGTGGGTGTGTCTGTGTGTATCAGCTATCAACACTAGAGCTGAAGTAGCCTTTACTACAATGGCTGACTGTGGAATTCCGCGGTAACTCCCTTAGCCACTCCTGGCCCCCAGATGTCAGGCAGTCAAGGCGGCCTGCCTTTCATCCTCGCCCACAGCAGAGCCACTTCAGCCTTGTGGTGGAGGGAGTCACAGACATTTGTGGGCTCCACCCGGGATCTGAATGAGATCTGATCTTGCCCGAGGCCGGCTGTGGGGGTGGAAAGAGAGAGCGAAGTCACCTGGAAGTAGGACTGGGTTTGGGGAGATTTGTGCCAAACGTTCAGCAGCGGCTGCTTAAGGAGAGCTTGCTCTGTCTGGGAGAACGGACGCAATACCAGGACATGTGTGGAACACTGTAAGCGGAGGACAAGGAAGGGAGCAGGGACTTCCCTGGGGGTGTTTGCTGTGTGGCTTTTTCTCTGCTGGATGCAGGGATCTGTGTGGTCCTAGGTATCATCCCTTCCACCAGCTCCTCCATCTTTTCCGATTTCTTCTTTTTTTAATGCATGTTTTACTCCTCCCCTCTTTCCCTTTTTCTTCCTCCTTTTCTCTCATAGCTGCTGATTTACAATAACAGGATCAGATCAAGGTGGTCAGATGTCCCATCACACAAAGACACTTCTGTCAGAGGCCTTGGAACTAGTGGTTCTTCCTCAGGGATGCGAGGAGACAGATGAAGACAGGCAAACATTAAACTCATCAGTTAACTCAAATTACATGCTTCCTCTGTCACCGATAGTATTGATTGTCATCTTGACAGGTTCTTGAACCGAAGGCAAGCCTCTAGCTATGCCTGTGAGGGACCTTCCTTTTTTCCTTCCTTCTTCCCTTCCCCCCACACTGAAAACACAGACCAAGATGGCCTCGACCGCACAGAGACCCAGCTGCTTCTGCCTGAGTGCTGGAATTAAAGCCGTTCGCCGCCTCCACCATACCTGACTGGGATAATCCTGATTATGATAATTGGTGTGCAAAACCCATCATAACTGTGAAGGGGATCCTGAACTGTATAACATGGAGAAAGCGAGCTGAGCACAAGCACGCATTGGTAGCCCTCCGTCACTTGACTGCTTCAAGCTCCTAGAGCCTTGACTTCCTCACCGCAGTGCCTTGACCTGTGACCCAGAACAAGCCTTTTCTTCCTTAAGCAGCTTTGGTTGGGACATTGTTATTACAGAAACAGGAAGCAAAAAAAACAAAACAACTAAGATGTTCTCTTTCACTGGTGGAGGGGTTAAAAAAAGATTTCTCCTGCCCCTCAAAGGTTCTATCGAAGTGAATCAACAATAGACAGATTATTAGAAAGAGAGGAATATAAATTCATGAACAGGACAGGGAAAGAAACCACAGAGCATGTCAACTCCGAGTCTTCCCAAGGGCCAGATGGTGAAGGCTTAAGTAACTTCTGGGAGCCAGATTCCGGAAAGGTCATCTCATTATGCAGATGAAGTCTCTGGGGTAACCTCTTGGTCTTCTTGGGGAAGAACTGACAGATTTGGGTCTAGGCATGAGTTCTAGGGCTTAGACACTTCTTCCTCTTTCCAGTTAGTCAGTGAGATTCCTGGGGAGCAGACTGAAGACAATTAATTATCCGCCTGCCCCAGGAAAAAGTTTCCTTCAGTCATACAAAGGCATTCCTAAGAAAGTGCCTCCCTGGATGGAGTAAAACTAGGGTCAGGGAAGTTTGGACTCTGATGCAAATTCTAACCCTTTCAGCCCATCAGAGTGTCACTCTGAAACATCATTTGGTTTCTCGAGACAGGATGTCTCTGCGCGTAGCCCCGGCTGTCCTGGAACTCACTCTGTAGACCAGGCTGGCCTCAAACTCACAAAGACTTGCCTGCTTCTGCCTCCCAAGTGCTGGGACTAAATGTGTGCACCACCACCAACAGGCCTCGAACTATTTTTTTTTAAGATGTATGAACTAAGTGGGGCAGTAGCGAGGCACGCCTTTAATTCCAGCACTCGGGAGTGGAGGCCAACCTGGTCTGCAGAGTGAGAGCCAGCACAGCCAGGACTGTTACACAGAGAAATCCTATCTCAAAATATTAAAAAAAATATATATGAACCATGATGTGGGTGCTGGGAACCAAACTTGGGTCCTATAAAAGAACAATGCATGTTCTTAACTGATGAGACATTTCTCCAGCCCCCCCCACACTTAAAAAAAAGGTTTATTTTAGTTTTATGTATATGAACATATCTGTGTGTGTGACTGAAGAAGCGAGAAGGGGTTGTGAGTCATCCAGTGTGGATACTGGGGATGGGAAGTCTGTCATCTCCCAGGGTCAGCAAACACTTAGCCACAGCACCATCTCTCCAGGCCTGGGAAATTATCTTAGTCAGCTAGCCTGTTGCTTCATCTGCAGAGTGGCCACCAGAACATCTGCTTTACAAGGAACTTTCCTCAGAGGGTTAGTGGTGGGGTTTGTCTTCACTGTCGACTTGACTCGGAAGCACCTAGGAGACGTCCAAACGTGTCTCTGAGAGGCTTTTTCTGAGCAGTGAGGTAAGAAGACCCACCCTGAATACGAGTGGCACTGATCCCTAAGCTTGGGTCCTGTACTGAAGAAAAAAGTGAGCTGAGCACCAGGTTAATCTCATCCCGCTTCCGGAGTGCAAGCGTACTGTAACCAGCTGTACCCCACACCTGCTGCCACAACTTCCTGCTACAACAGACCATAACCCCACAATCCTTTTTTTTGTTTTCCAAGGTAGGGTTTCTCTGTCGCTTTGGAGCCTGTCCTGGAACTTGCTCTGTAGACCAGGCTGGCCTCGAACTCACAGAGTGCTTGAATTAAAGGTGTGCGCCAACACTACCCGGCCCATGCATGCTTCTTAAATTGCCTTTGTTAGATGTCTTGTATTGAGCAGAGTACGGGATATAGTTAGCAAGGGAAGCAACAGCACACAGTAAGTGTGCGAGAAATCCAGCCATTTAACAAATACTATTAATCATATTATATTATCCTACAATCATATAACATTGATATTAACAAATAAGAATAGCAGGTTAGCTGCCTACTAAATTCAGTATTCTACTCCAGGCACTGGGAGAGCGAGAGACAGAAAGACAGCCCTGCACTAGTGGAATTAGCCCTCCACAAGAAGAACCTACGAGTCAACAAATATGTGAAACATATGACATCTTAAAGGGAGGAAACAGTAAGCACACCAAATGATAGAAAAGGCTTTGAAAAAGCTGAGAGGGGTAAAAAAAGGAGCAGCACAGTACTGGGTGCAGGGCTACACAGCTGCAATTCCAGCCCTCAAGCCCTCAAAAGGCTGAGACAGGGGGATTAGCATAACTCTGAAGCCAGCATGGACTATCGAATAAGACCCTGTTTAAAAACAAACACCAAATGAACAACAACAAAAGCCCAAACCAAAAATACCACTGTGGCGGTTGCAATAGGTATGGCCCCCATAGACTCATGTGTTTGAATGCATGACCCATAGGGAGTGGCACTATGAGGAGGTGTGGCCTTGTTGGAGGAAGTGTGTCACTGTGGAGGCGGGCTTTGAGGTCTCATATTCTCAAGCCATGCTCAGTGTGACAGTGCACTTCTTTTTGCCTGCCGATCAACATGTAGAACTCTCAGCTTCCTCTCCAACATTCTGCCCACATTCTGCCATGCTTCTGGCCACGACAATGATGTTTTTCCTTTATAAAAGCTGCTGTGGTCACGGTGTCTGTTTACAGCAATAGAAACCCTAACTAAGACAACCACCCAAAAACCCCAAACCAAAAGTAGCCCCTCCCCAATAAAAAGCATAAGTTCCAAAAGAATTTCAGAGAGAAGAGGGCAGCTGCGCTAAAGGGCTAGTCAGAGATCCTGTAGATGTGATCTCTGCAAATGGACAGAGATAAGGAAGCCAAGAATGCCCACATCTGAGAAAGGAGCATCTTTTTTTTTTCATGATATTTATTGAGCTCTACATTTTTCTCTGCTACCCTCCCTGCCTCTCCCCTCCCTCCTTCAACCCTCCCCCAAGGTCCCTATGCTCCCAATTTACTCAGGAGAGCTTGTCTTTTTATACTTTCTACTTCCCATGTAGATTAGATCTATGTAAGTCTCTCTTAGTGTCCTCATTGTTGTCTAAGTTCTCTGGCATTGTGGTTTGTAAGATGGTTTTCTTTGCTTTATGTTTAAAAACCACCTATGAGTGAGTACATGTGATAACTGTCTTTCTGTGTCTGGGTTACCTCACTCAAAATAATGTTTTCTAGCTCCATCCATTTTCCTGCAAAATTCAAGCTGTCGTTATTTTTTTCTGCTGTGTAATACTCCATTGTGTAAATGTACCACTTTTTTTTATCCATTCTTTGATCGAGGGGCATTTAGGTTGTTTCCAGTTTCTGGCTATGACAAACAAAGCTGCTATGAACATAGTTGAGCACATGTCCTTGTGGCACGATTGAGCATCTTTTGGATATTTACCCAAAAGTGGTATTACTGGGTCTTGAGGAAGGTTGTTTCCTAATTTTCTGAGAAATCGCCACACTGACATCCATAGAGGTTGTACCAGCTTGCATTCCCACCAGCAATGCAGAAGTGTTCCCTTTTCCCCACAACCTCTGCAGCATAAGTTGTCATCAGTGTTTTTGATCTCGGCCATTCTTACAGGTGTAAGATGGAATCTCAGAGTTGTTTTGATTTGCATTTCTCTGATGACTAAGGATGTTGAATATTTCCTTAAGTGTCTTTTAGCCATTTTAGAGTCCTCAGTTGAGAGTTCTCTGTTTAGGTCTGTACTCCATTTTTTTATTGGATTATGTGTTCTTTTGTTGTCCAATTTCTTGAGTTCCTTGTATATTTTGGAGATCAGACCTCTGTCTGATGTGGGGTTAGTGAAGATCTTTTCCCATTCTGTAGGCTGTTGTTTTGTCTTGTTGACTGTGTCCTTTGCTTTACAGAAGCTTTTCAGTTTCAGGAGGTCCCATTTATTAATTGTTTCTCTCAGTGTCTGTGCTGCTGGGGTTCTATTTAGGAAGTGGTTCCCTGTGCCAATGAGTTCAAGTGTACTTCCCACTTTCTCTTTTATAAGGTTCAGTGTGGCTGGCTTTATATTGAGGTCTTTGATCCATTTGGATTTGAGTTTTGTACATGGTGATAGATATGGGTCTATTTTCATTTTTCT
>PVIU01016068.1:0-46173 GCA_004026605.1 Ondatra zibethicus
AAAAACGACATCCTGCATTTTTGTAGGAAAATGGATGGAGCTAAAAAAACATTATTTTGAGTGACACAGAAAGACAATTATCACATGTACTCACTCATAAGTGGTTTTTAAACATAAAGCAAAGAAAACCAGCCCACAAATGACAATTCCAGGCAACAATGAGGACCCTAAGAGAGACATACATAGATCTAATCTACATGGGAAGTAGAAAAAGACAAGATTTCCTGAGTAAAGTGGGAGCATGGGGACCTTGGGGGAGGGTTGAAAGGGAGAGGCAGGGAGGGGAGCAGAGAAAAATGTAGAGCTCAATAAAAATCAACTTAAAAAAAAGATCCTATATAAAGTGCCACCTTATTCTACCTCCACACCATAAGTAACCCTTTTTTTTTCTTTTGGCAGTCAATCGAGGGTATTTTTTGAAGAAAGTGCTATGAGAATTGGTGGCTCTTATAAAAAAATGGTTTATCGTGAGTACACAGATGGCTCTTTCACAAACCGAAAACAGAGAGGCCCTGATGAGGAACATCTTGGAATTCTGGGTAAGATCAAGCAGAGTATGCAGGGCTGAAACATTTTCTTGTTGATTTTACAATCTCAGCAGGAAAAGTGTCAGGACCTGCAGCATGATTTCTAGAAAGAAGTCAGGCACACAGACGATCAGGTACCACTTGACACACAGCAGCTCGTTACTTTGCCAAAAGCAAATTATCAGCTATAAATCTTCACTACATCGTGAAGAGATAAGGGGAACTGTGTGATGGTTTAAGTAACCAACTTAGCCAAAAGTACTCTCTCAGAAACCAAATGCGGTCTCACTGATGACTCCGGCTGCACCTGTCCTAACGGCTGCTCCCAGTGAGCTCTGAGATCTCTCATAAATAGAAAACAGTCTAGACTCAAGAGACAGTCTTCCTCTTTATCTACAAGCTGGGTGAGTTTTGAAAGTGACTTAATTTTCTATGTTTTTTTTCTATAAAGTGGAGATAGTAGTGGTTTTTAGTACATAAAACTTTATTAAGTGTTAGATGAGGTATTAGATATAGTAGGAATAAGATGACCTCAATAAATGTCTTTATGGATATTACACAAAACATTTGTATACTAAATAGCTGTATCTTTACTCTATAATTGATAACAATACTAATTTTAGAGTTTTACATTCTAAAACAATATTATCCTTCGCACCCAAGACAATGCATTCTAAACTTACCATGACTGGGCACAAAGGACATGCAGTCCAGACTAGGGTGAAGAATGTGTAGATGCTCCAGATGCTTTTTGAGGTGTGTAGACATTATGGATTAGTTTTTGTGATGGACAAGTTTTACTGACCTGAAGAAATATAATAAACAAATTAATTTTCCTCATCTTGCATTAAAAAAGTTCTTGCGGTTCTCCAAATTTTCCACATTGTAACAATAATGAACTTTTTAAACACCAAACTTTCCGACTTGCTACACACATGCACTTTGATCTTGGGATGCTCGTCAGGGGCACAGCTGAAGCCAGTGACTGCTTTGCATATTCTGTATGTAACACAACAGATAAAGATAACAAATGTGCTCTTTGTCTCTAGGTCCTGTCATCTGGGCAGAAGTAGGAGACATCATTAAAGTCACATTTCATAACAAAGGAAAATATCCTCTCAGCATTCAGCCAACAGGAGTGAGATTCACTGTAGAAAATGAGGGGACATACTATGCCCCACCTTCCCACTCTCCGAAGGGAGGTGAGTAGGAAATTCAGTCCTGAGAATGATGAGTGACAAATACTGCCCATTACTTTCAGGAATTATGCAAACAGTAAATAAACCATTTTCTTATCCTTTCCAATTAGTTTACAGAATATTGCTCTCCCTTAATTGGATAACTACTGACAATCCAATAAGAATTTAGTTGAGCTGTATCAATTACATATTTCTGAGATACTATTGGGTGAATCTTTTTTAAAGTTCTTTCAATGTTAAACTTAGAGACTCATTTTTTGATATTTGAAAAGTACAGAAAGCTATAACCAAAAATATTAGTAATGTATAATTCCATAGATAATCACACACACATACACACGCATATGTATTTGTAATCCTCCTGCTTTTATCTGTGTATATATAACATACTTTAAATATGATTGAGTTCATGGCATAAAAATATACTGGAATTATAATTTTGTGATGTTTGCACTCAACGTTATAAGGATTTTTATATGATTTTAATGATATAAAATATTCAACAATGTAGATATACTCTAATACTTTGTTATTGAGATTTACCAATGAAGTTTCATGATTTTGCCATCAATTGCAATGTGACTATACGCAGCTTATTGAGGCTTTCTGGATTCAGTTTCAAGTGAAAATTTAGATAATTTGCAAGGGATCACAGATTAAGTTTCTCTCAGTTCTAGAATCACTTTCTGGTCAGTTTGGTCAGCATAAAATGAACTGATTACCTCCTACTGCCAGGCAGTGTTCTAGCTGATAGGACAGAGGAGATGATATTTGTCTTCAATATTAGTTCTTCTTGGGGAAAAATGCACATATTCCCTCTTTGTGCACAGAAAGGGGCATTAATGTAGAAAGAGGTTTGGGGCAGGGTTGGGGCCTTCCTGAGTTTGTCACACCAGTGTGTCAGTTGTGACAACACAAGGGGGATGATATTCTAATTGGCATCAAGGGACTTAGTAGTTTATTACCAAACTTAGCCTACTCCGTGGCTCAGTAGTCACATTAGAAAACACAAATGTAACCTCTCTACTGTGACCTTTCTTGTAGGCGTGCCTCATCCTCAAGCATCTTCCCATGTGGCACCCAAAGAAACCTTTATGTATGAATGGACTGTCCCCAAAGAAATGGGACCCACTTATGCAGATCCTGTGTGTTTATCTAGAATGTATTATTCTGGCGTAGACCCCACCAAAGATTTATTCACTGGGCTTATTGGGCCAATGAAAATATGCAAGAAAGGCAGCTTACTTGCAAATGGGAGACAGGTAAGCCCAGGCTGGGGAGAGTGAAAATGACTCCCAATCTCTTCGAAATTATCACTATAAGGAGAATTCTGATCTTTAAGGCACTGAAGATTTTATTTATGTCTTATTTTAAATTTTCCTCAGATTTATAAGCTCTTTATTATGGTTGGTTATAGTGGTACACACTTGTAATCTCAATACTAGGCAAAGATGAGGCAGGAGGATCAAAAGTGTGAAACCATTCTGGGTTTCACAGTAAGATAATGCATTAAAGTTGTATTATGCATATTTTTCTGATAGAAATACCTCAAGCTTATCAGAAATTGCATTATAAATGGAATGCATAGTCTTTTGTGATAAAATTAGCAATAAGAAAATAACCGCTTGATTCATCATTATAATCCCATAATTTTTTTCAATCTGCAAAATATTTTATGTTGTACCTCTGAAGATAAGGGAGCCTGTGAGGTGACCCAACACAGCTGTAGTTCCAGTCTTTGGGAAGTAGTGGCATAAAAATAAAGAGCTCTAGACTATCCTCAGCTACTTAGAGTGTGAGGTAATTCTGAGCTACATGAGACCCTGTTTCAACCAAACAAAATTAAAAAGATAGGGTCTCCTAAACTGGGCATGGAAACACAGGACTGTAGTCCCAGTATTTGAGAGAAAAAAGGACCACATTTAGCCAGGTATCATGGCACATGCCTTTAATGCCAGCACTTTTGAGGCAGAGACAGATGATCTATGTGGGTGTCAGGCTAGCCTGGTCTACAGAGCAACTTTCAGGACAACCAGGTTTATATAGAAACCATATCTCAATAAAACAAACAAACAAGGATCACATGTGAGGCTATTCTGGGTTACGGTGGTATGACCTTTCCCACAGAGATGAGAACAAATGTTTGCTGGTCCCAGATAGACCACTGATGGATCAAAGAAGTGATCCTATCCATGTCTATCTTGGCGAACCAGTAGCTTTACCTTTACTGGAGTTACTTCAGAAGCTCGGATAACATAAATGTAGCTCGTGTAACATTATGTAGTAAGATAAATGTAAATCACCCAGAAACTCACCCTAACCTTCAAGTCGACACCTTAGTTGGCCTTTTGCCCTTTAATAATCATGTTGTCCACTTGAATGAATCATGAGAGAAAGATAAACAGGACTTCAGTATTCTCTTTCCTGAGAGTTCATTTGCTTTGATTCCATGGACTGATTGTCTTCAGAATGACTGGAACATCCCCCAAACTAGATCATTCTTCTACTTCATTGTTCGTTTTGTTTTAATTTGCCTGAATATTGTGTGGCTCCTTCCCCCAGCTCATGGTCATGTCATTTGCTCCTTGAAGATGATCTGTGTGGGTTATAGGTATCCTTACTGGTTTCAAGAATGCAGAAGTCTTCTTTCCTGATTCTATCACACAGATATTCTCATATTAGGTTTTATCAGGACAACAAAATAACCAAGACAAATAACTTAAGAGGGGTCTCTTTCAGCTCTTTGTTTTAGAGGGGTCAATCACAGTTAGCTAATTACATTCCATTTTGAGCTATAGCAGAACAGACATGCATATGGTCAAAGAAACCTGTTCATCCTCATGAACAGGTGTGTATGAGACATGGGAAGAAATAGGGAAGGGAGAAGGGAAGTGGGGGAGGGAGAAAGAAAGAGGGAGAGATATGCTACCAAATTCAATGATACTATCTGAGTGACATTGTCCTTTCAACTGGGCCCAAATTAAAGTCTCAATTACAATCCAATAATGTCATCAGCTTGGAATTAACCCATTACCACATAGCTTGGGGACATTTCAAATCTAAATCACACCTCTATTTGAGTAAATTATTTTTTAATGGTTCCAATTTGTATGGACAACGTGGGCATGAAGGAAGAAGGAAATTTGAAATTTTAGATGCAAGATGCTCATGTTACCTTACTAAAGCATAAGTACTCAATAGACACCAGTGAAAACTTTGGTGACCAAATGGAATCTGTCACGAACCAAATATTAAAGGGGAACCAAACTTCTGCTGACATTCCTTAAAGTGGTTTGTACCAGAGAATTATGTATATAGAAATCTTTTGCTTTACTCACTTTATCTTCACCTGATTGTTATTTTGATTCGCAGAAAGATGTAGACAAGGAGTTCTACTTGTTTCCCACAGTGTTTGATGAGAATGAGAGTTTACTCTTGGATGATAATATCAGAATGTTCACAACTGCACCTGACCATGTGGATAAGGAAGACGAAGACTTCCAGGAATCTAATAAGATGCACTGTGAGTTCCCCATCTCTTCCACCTGTCAGGCTACTTCAGCAAGGACATAGGAAATAGCACCAATTAAATCCAAAGTGAGCAGATTTTTTAAATTACTATTCAATAAACAATTTAATGGTGCTCTGAAAGCAATGTCTTTAATTTTAAAACAAACAAACAAAAACCCTCAGAATAACCAGATGTAGCAGACATGTTAATGAGATGAATGTACCTTTTTTAAAAAAAAAACACATTTATTTAGAGGGGTGAGGGGAAGGGAAGGAGGGAGGGAAGGAGAATAAAACAAGCCATGTTGTCTGTGGAGGTCATAGGAGAACATGCACAAATCCAGTTTTCTCTTCCCAGAATTTGGGTGTTGGTGGGCTTCACAGCAAGTGCCTTTATCAGCTGAGCCATCTGGCAGGCCCTGGAATGTGTTTAGGGATCCCTTTGTTGGCAGTCTCAGCTTTGCCCCAGAGCTTGTTAGAAATTCAAATTCTTGGACCCACTTTTGAGTTACTGAATTATAAACACTGCAATAAGTTCTGGGAATCTGTATTTAGCAAATCCTTTCATTGATTCTGATGGCATGCTCAATTTTAGAATAATGGATTAAATGCTATTCTCATTTGTAGCCCAGTAATGGCAGGCTCCTTTTATTATTTTCAGTTATCCAAAAATATAAACTCTCATTGTGATTCAAATATATGAACTCTGCCATCATGATTTTCACACTTGATTGCTCATCAGAATCAACTGACAACTTTTAAAACTCCTAACATCCAAGGAAACCTGCATCACTTTTATTTAAATGATGATGAGCATCAGATTTTCTTTTATGTTTTAGCTAATTTCTATATGATTAGTTTTCAGAGATGGTGGGCTAATTGTTCCAAAGACCCACACCATTTAGAAAGAACAATAAACATTTACTGTAGCTGTCAGAAGTAACAATTGTAAAGCTTCAGTACAAATTCATAGTTTTTGTTATTTGGATGTTGTTTTTTGTATTTGTTTTAAGCTAGAATGATTCTACTCACACTACCCAAAATACTTACAATATTACTTTAAATTCTACATTTTGCATTTTGGACATGACAAGATTATTTTCTTTTGGAAACAGTAGTGAGAAAAGTTTTCCTATACAAGACTGTCCCCATTTTCCAAGACGAATCAGGACATTTTTCATGTAAAACAACAAATACATTCCCAGTGTCCTGACAGCCAGGGAAAGCTGTTATTATTTACAGATGTAGTTGCTCACAAACACAACCTTTGAAAGAAGTGAGAAAATTGCATGGAATCTCATTCCAACTGAAAACACTGAAATCTCTATTGTTGTAGGGACACAGCACTTCATGCTCTGAGAACTCAGACCTGCTCCCTGCAGCCAGAGTCTACTACAGCAAAGGCATTTCTGACACATAAACAATGGGCAGGCTTGACTGTGTCCTTATACTAGGAAGTAACATTAGGAATTCATTTTCATTTAATAGGATATGTTATCTTCAACCCTTTTTCTCCTCCTCCTCCTCCTCCAACTTTTCCAGCTATGAATGGATTCATGTATGGCAATCAGCCTGGCCTCAGCATGTGTCTAGGAGATTCTATTGTGTGGTATTTGTTCAGTGCTGGAAATGAAGCTGATATACATGGGATATACTTTTCAGGAAACACTTATCTGTCCAAAGGAGAAAGAAGAGACACTGCAAACCTCTTCCCTCATACAAGTCTGACCCTTCTCATGAGACCTGATACAGAAGGTATATTTCTCTTATTGGCTAATGTCTTAGGGTTATGATTGCTGTGATGAACCACCATGACCAAAGCAACTTGGGAAGGAAGGGTTTATTTGGCTTACGCTTCTTTATTACTGTTCATCACTGAAGGAAAATGGGACAGGAATGCAAACAGTGCAGGAACTGATGTAGACAATGTGGAGGAGTGTTGATTACTGGCTTGCTAAGCCTGCTTTCTAATAGAACCTAATATCACCAGCCCATGGATGGCACCACCCACAGTGAGCTGGAACCTCCCACATAAATCACAAATTAAGAAAATACCTTACAGCTGTATCTTATGGAAGCATTTTCTCAACTGAGGTTTCTTCCTTTCAGATGACTCTAACTTGTGTCAAACTAACATAAAACTAGCCATGACAGTAAATTTATTGGTTTTCTTTGAAAATACTATTGAAAATCATACAGAGCGATGAATTCTTTCAATGCTTCCAAAACAGACCTTTTCTTAAGAGAATAATTGGGTCACTATTGTTGAAGCACACATCTGGTGGACCTCCTTCCTATTTATAGGTGGAGCAGGAGGAGAATGTATGTAAGAATCTGTGTGTATATTTGTGTGTATGTGTGTTCTCCTTGTTTCAAACAGCAGAGTCTCTGACATGGTTCCTTCTCAGTCCTTTTAAACATAACTGTGATAAAGCAGGCTAGGAGAAATGACTTCTGCATGTAAGCTTTCATCATGTTTCTACAACTTTGATGTGGAGTTGGCATACTGACTGCTTGCAATTGAGTATTCTATTAGTGTTGCCATTCACATTTAGACACATCTGTGGGCCTTGTTAGGGGAAAGAAATTTATTCATATCATGAAAATATGCTAACTTGTTTGTGGCCTCTCTTGATTCACTGTGTAAAACTTAAGATCACTTAACTGTACGCTCATGAACAAAACTAAAGCAAGAGAGAAAGATGATGGATAATAACGAGAGATATTCTCTCTTGAGACATAAGCTTTGCGCACATCAGGTGGAATAGCAGATGCCCAGGACAGAAGCACCTCACACTGGACCTTAGAGCAGTGAGAGGCTTCCGTCACTGGAGAGGAAGGAGCAGGGGGTGGTGTGAGGATTAGAGCTCCAGGAGTTTGGGAGATGAAAGCACTGATGAAAAAAACCGACAGCTGGGCGGTGGTGGCGCACACCTTTAATCCCAGCACTCGAGAGGCAGAGGCACTGTGAGTTTGAGGCCAGACTGATCTACACGAGCTAATTCCTGGACAGGCTCCAAAGCCACAAAAACCCCTGTCTTGAAAAGCCAAAATAAAATAAAATAATAATAATAAAATAAAATAAACAAAATAAAATATTGACAAGTTTTCTATTTTGCCACTCCAGGGACTTTTGATGTAGAGTGTCTTACAACAGATCACTATACAGGCGGTATGAAGCAAAAATATACTGTGAACCAGTGCAAGCAGCGTTCTGAGGACCCCATTGTCTATTTGGGAGAAAGGACCTACTATGTTGCAGCAGTGGAGGTGGAATGGGACTATTCACCAAGCAGGGACTGGGAAAAGGAGCTGCATCATTTGCAAGAGCAAAAGTAACTGTCCAGTCTCAGATTCCCAAATGCTCAACTGTAATTTTAGGTTTCCGTTTCATTAAAGAGTTACACTAACCCTTAGAAAAAGCAGCAACTGCATTAAGCAATAGCAATGACCACTTCCTGGGAATCTGTGCTCATTCATTCCTACTCCTCTTGGCATCCTCACAGGATACTTTCCCTTGACCTATTCTGATTCTGTGACACCATTGCTTTTCTGAATGACTGTCACTCATCTTCAAACTCAACCGAAGGGAGAGCAGTAACAGTGTTGCTTAATTTCCCTTCCTGATTTTATTTCTAGTATATCAGTCATTCCATATTCCTAGTTCTGCTGTATGATTTTTAAATGCTTAGCAGTTCTTTCTTCTAAGAACTTAAAGGAAAATATATTTAAGGCCATTATGACACAAATACTGTGAAAAGTTAAAAAAATCAGTGAGGATAAATCCAAATAAAGAATGGCCACAGAAACATCAAAAACATCTGTCCCAGCATCATGTGACATCACCTGATACTTCTAGGTGTCACTATATTTTCTAATTTTCTCAGGCATCCATGCTGTATCATGCAATTTCATCGTGTGGCCTCATGTGAACGTGATCTGAGGGACTAGTGTTAGCTGTGGTGCAGATAGGCCCAGTATGCCCAGGAAAATTAATGATCTGGCTAGCAGTAAATAGCTGGATAGTTTAGCTTCAGTGATGAGTGTGGTCTGAGATAGAGAGGACTAAATGTCATTTTTGTGATTTGGATAGAATGATTTAAAGAAATCATTCGTTAACTAAAACTATAGAAAAAGAAAATGACTAGAAATATATGCTACTTCAGTTCCCATTGACTAGAAAAACTGTATTAATTTCTAATTCATTGAATCTGAAGTTCATAATATGTTAGAGTGGAAAATGAGATGAGATGATTTGATCAGTGTCTCTCTTAAGGGACACAGGAACTACGGCTTCTCCAGATAGCATGGATCAAGCGGTCAGCTTAGCTAGGCAAGAAGTCAGGGCAAGGACTGAAGCAGCTCACTAGACAGTTCTCTTTGTATGACACCTCGCTATTTCTAAAGTCTATTTATTTCTTACTTGGGATGGAAAATAATTGTAAATGAGCATAACTATTAACATGAAATTTTAATCAAAAATTAAAACAAATAGTAACCTGCATTGATTTTTCTTTTCTAGTATTTCAAATGTGTTTTTGGATAAGGAAGAGTTTTATATAGGCTCAAAGTACAAGAAAGTTGTGTATCGGCAATTTACTGACAGCACATTCAGAGAACAGGTGCAGAGGGAAGCTGAAGATGAGCACCTGGGCATCCTAGGTAAGGGACAGCCCCATCCTGCCAGCCCTGGGTGAAACAAGAGATGCCTTCAGCAACAGACATCCATATATAGAGAATGGATGTCTAGCTCATGTATTAATTTTTTTAAATCATCCAATAAAAAGAGAAGTTTTGTTTGCTGAAGAATACAAATATCACTTATTTCTTTCAAGAATAACATCAATCCATACACTGGTTAAATTACTTATACTTAGCCAGGCAGTGGTGGTGTAAGCCTTTAATCCCAGCACTGGGGAGATTGAGGCACACAGATCTCTGAATTTGAGGCCAGCCTGGTCTGCAGAGTGAGTTCCAGGACAGCCAAAGCTACATAGAGAAACCTTGCCTCAAAAAAAAAATTTTTTTTACTTGATGCCTATAGCTTTGGTGAAGTTCCTAGAAATTACCTCCTAACAAAAACCTTAACCAAATTCTCCTTATTACCATACACCCCCTTAATAAAGAAGCTCAAGTATTTATCTGAAAAATTAAGATGTAATTAATCACAAGAAAAGATAGGTATGGGGGTTGAACAAACATTTTTCCTTACAGAATATCAGGAAAGCTGCCTTCAGGTTTTTGGGATTCACAGTAAGGCAGAAAGTGTAACCTGCAACCTATGAGGTGCTGAACTCCTTAGCTTTTCAGTATTTTCACAGTATCAGAATTTCCCTAGTGAGATACTTTAGAGCAGTGGTTCTCAACCTTCCTAATGCTGGGAACTTTTCCAACAGTTCCTCATGTTATGGTGACCCCCAACCATAAAATTATTTTGTTGCTACCTCATTGCTGTTTTGCTACATGAATCATAATGTAAGTATCTACGTTTCCTGGTAGTGAAAGGGTCCATACTCACAGGTGGAGAACCACTGCTCTAGAGCTAATGGTATTGTTGGGGATAACAAATGCATGTGGCAGGGAACAGCCGCAGCTGGCTGCAGAGCAGAGGCTGAACTGCCGGCTTCATCCTTGCCAGCACAGCAGCTCCTGGCCTGCCACCAGCTTTCCCTGTTAAATCTCTGACCCTCAGAGAGTTTTCAGGCTACAGTGTCTCCTGCAACTCGGATTAAGAGATATACTAAGGTCTCCATATGTAGGGAAGCTCTATCTAGTGTTTTTATGTACATCTTCTGGACCAGAAATAAATCCTGGATTGTAACAGCTCCAAGCCCTGGGAGGAAAAGAAGACTCCATCCTTCACAGTGAAAAGTTACCTGATTTTGCCTTTATCATTAACACAGAAATTCCAAAACAATAAACTGATTTTCCTTTCACTCCATTCAGGTCCCCAAATTCATGCAGATGTTGGAGATAAAGTAAAAATTGTCTTTAAAAATATGGCAACCAGGCCATACTCAATACATGCCCATGGGGTGAAAACAGAGAGTTCTACAGTTGTTCCAACACTGCCAGGTACTGAGAGCAGGGGGATGCCTCATACAGATGTAATAGCCACTCCACAAGTGCCGACTACAAATGAATGTTGTAAGGGATTGCAAAGGTGGAGAGAGAGGATGCAGGGAGCAGCTCTGTGTGGGTGATTGTGTACAAGCTGGTTTGAACCAAAACAATTTGCAGAAGGGTTGTAAAAAACAAACATGGAAGTAGTAGACATTTACAAACACAGAAGAGTGAATTAAAGAGATGTTCCCTCCACTCAACTAGAATTGAAGTGGCATCTGCTACACTATGGGGTAGAATGTTCATGCACCAGTCTCTCAAACCATGTCTGTGATTTGGAATTTAAGGCTTGGTATTTGCTTAAGTACCTGGCATGTCCCAAGAGCTCAACAGATGTTTAATTAAGACAAAATTGAGATAGACTATATACTTAAATAGAAATTAAAATTATTTTACAGGAAAAGGATTTGTTATACAAATTTATCAGTTCCCAAACATATCAAACACAAAAAATAGAGTATTTTGTAGAATTACTTTTGTAAATTTAAGGGAATATGGAGCAAAAACTTCTCTGATATTCTAAGATAGAAAAACAGATAATATTGAGTCATAAACAAGACTATGAAAAGATTCATTAGATAATAGAGTAGCTGGTGTTATTTTAGGTAGGACAGTCAGTGGGGCTGGACATTGGTGAACGATAAGGGAGGTGCAGATCAGGTAATTGTGGAGTAACATTCTAGGCCTTCAAGTGGGAGTATGCCGTGTCTCTTAGAAATGGCAAGAAGCACATGGAGTGACACAATCAGATAACAACATAAGCAGACATAACTGGTCAACATCAAGTGGTCTCACGGCTCCAGGAGGAATCATCACTTCACTGAGAATGATAGTGAGACAGAAGCAGGAAAGAAAGAAAAAGTGAAGCTTGTTCCACAGGGCAGCATCAGTACAAAAACACCTTGAGCAAGGTGCTGAGCCAAGGAGTAACCAACCACAAGATAGCTGCAGAAAAAAGATATTAATAAAACCTTCTGAGTAAGAAAAGATAGATCAGTTTCTTTAAACTATGACATTAGAATGACAATCACTCTGGCTTTGTTATGGCCAGTGAACGAGAGCTGCTTAATTCGTAGTAAATATATGATGACATAAAAATACCTTAGCGTAGCTGGGTGGTGGTGGCACATACCTTTAATCCCAGCACTTGGGAGGCACAAACTGGCAGATGTCTATGAGTTCAAGGTCAGTCTGGTCTACAAAGCGAGTTCCAGGACAGTTAAGACTGTTACACAGAGAAGCCCTGTCTTAAAAAACCAAAACCAAAAACAAACAAACAAAAAAACCCTTAGTGTATTTTAGAATTAAACTCCAGGGCCATCAAGGTGGTTCAGTGGGTAAAGGTGCTTAGTCTGATAACTCAAGTTCCATCACTAGAACCCAAATGGTTGAAAGAGAGAAGTGTTACAAACTATCCTAACTTTCATGTGTGTTGTGGTACATACACACGTACACATACACCCACTATAAGATTAAGAAACTAAATTCCTGGAAGATTTTTGAGTACTATTATTTTTTTTTAATATATTTATTTATTTATTATGTATACAATATTCTGTCCGTGTGTATGCCGCAGGCCAGAAGAGGGCACCAGATCCCATTAAAGATGGTTGTGAGCCACCATGTGGTTGCTGGGAATTGAACTCAGGACCTTTGGAAGAGCAGGCAATGCTCTTAACCTCTGAGCCATCTCTCCAGCCCCCCTATTATTTTTTAACATCTTGACATTTTTACTTTCTGGATCACTAGTTATCAAGGTTTAATAAATGCATATATATTGTATATGTATATACAATATATATGCATATGAAACACATGTGTGTCAGATATAAGTTGAATATAATCAGACATGTAACTCTTGGTTAATTTAGGTGAAATTCGCACTTATATATGGAAAATCCCAGAGAGATCAGGTGCTGGAGCAGAGGATGCAGCTTGTATCCCATGGGCTTACTACTCAACTGTGGATCGAGTTAAGGTAAACTTTAATCATTTGTTTCATGAGGATTCTTCAGATAGAGAGACAATTGAAAGAAGATAGAGTTTTCCTGTACTCCAATCTATGTCAAAATCCCAGGAAAATAAGTTGCTCTGTAACTTATTCCAGTTTATATTTTTAGTTTGTTTGCTTTAAAACATCGTTATAATTATCGCATTCCTTCTGATTATTAATAACACTTAATAAAAATTACAAACCAGAGTATTTCATTTTTTGATATGAAAATATAATATAAAAATTAGGATGTATGGCTTTAGAGCTCTTTATTGTAATAAAAGCAATCCTGACAATTAGAACTGTAGGCATTGTTCAATAAAATATCACAAAGCCAAAAATCCCCCCAACAACCCTCTCAAGTGAGACGGTACTCTGTACTGTGGAACATAATCTTGATCGGGATCCCTCTGAGTTCCTGACATGCCAATGCAAGTGCATGCTGGGCACCTCCACCAGAAATTTTCAGATGTAAAACTAGCACCTTCTGAAAGGGACACTTCCAAAGAGGTCTTTCCTCCCCCGCTTCCTTTCCTGTTGTAAAAAACCAGTAGCATAAGTGCTGCTCTACCCATTCACTCAAGCAGAACTTTGAACCACTCATCTTACCGAGATAATTTGCTCCTACACTTGCTCAGCTCACTCCTCTCCATTTTCACACTTCAGTACTTGTATTTGTCTCAACTGCTGCCTCCCAGGCTTCAGACTTTTCCAAGTCTTTTAATCAAGTAATATTACTGGACTAAGATGTAGATTTGCTATTTTTCTCTGTCCAGGGTTAGTTATGACACTGCCTGAATTTCACTAATGTGATACAGCCCAAAGATGATAAGAGGCACAATCTGCCATCACTGACACCTGCCTCACCAACCTCCTCAGATGTTAAAAGAGTTAATTGTGGCTTTTCACATGGGTATTCATTAGCATTCTGTTTCTCCATGACAATGAACAATTTCCTTGACTCCTAATCATATCTTCTATTCCTATTCGAGTTCCTACAGCAAAAGGTTTTGTTTCATTCAGCCACAGATTTATAGTGACCGGCATAATAATTGGCTCATCCAGATAAGCCCACAAGCTTATGAAATAAACAACCACCACTGTTCATTCAGGTAGCTCATTAGTTAAGCCATTTTTTTACCTCTCTAAGTTCCACATCACCTATATAACCTACTTACTATTCATCATTTCAACTTAATGATGTCAAATATGAAGATACTAAAGTTGTGACTTCCCTGTGACTTAAATACCCCACTAAAATCAGTCCCTCCAAAAATGATGGGATTGTGAATAATAAGGTCCCAGCTCTCTGAAATCCTGACCAACACTTCCAAGATAACTGCAGTTTCTGCTTGTTTTCAGGATCTCTATAGTGGACTTATAGGCACACTGATAGTTTGTCGGAAACCTTACATGAAAGTATTCAACCCTAAAAAGAAAATGGAATTTTTCCTTTTGTTTCTAATATTTGATGAGAATCAATCTTGGTACTTAGATGACAACATCAAAATATACTCTGATCATCCTGAGAAAGTAAACAAAGATGACGAGGAATTCATAGAAAGCAATAAAATGCATGGTATGAGAAACTATTCTAAACACATTCCTTTTCTACCCCTTTCAAAGAAAATCATGTTGTAGGACTGTTTTACTTAGAAATATTGTAATGTAAAATTCTGCTCAAAACCAGATTTGGGCTATGTTTAAAATCTTTACTAATTCCTCTCTCAATTCCAAACCTTCATTCCCTTTTAAATAAATTTACAATTAGGATTAATGCTCTTCATATAAGGTAAATTGAAATATAGCAATGATATTGGTGAACTTGGAAGATCTGTTTTCCCCAACTATAGTGAAGTAATTTCTGTTATATGGACCTAGTAATAATTCCTATGAAGCCATTAATAAGTTTAAACTATTCTGAAATATATCAAATTTTCCTCAGCTATTAATGGAAAAATGTTTGGAAACCTGCAAGGCCTCACAATGCACATAGGAGATGAAGTCAATTGGTATATGATGGGAATGGGCAATGAAATAGACTTGCATACCGTACACTTTCATGGCCACAGCTTCCAATACAAGGTAAGAGTCACCCACAGCAGTCATTCTTGCTCTGCTTAATATGTTTTAATTTAGGCCAATACATTTCATCCATGAAAAAGGGACATTCAAACAGCATTGCAGTCTCACTGATGCAACAGCCTCCTCAAATCTTTGGCTCGTCCTTACACTTGCAGGTTTTTTCTGTTTTCATAGTTCTACTCACACAATTCTAAGGCGTCCAAAATGCAATGGCTGACAGAGCAGGTAGGAGTGTTCACATAAGGGTGGAGCAGGCAGCAGAGACCAGAACAAAACTTCACTAGAGTCCTGCTCATTCCAAGTTCTCTCTTAAATTGTGTGACATGAATTAACACTTAGCTGTCAAGCAACTAACATCCCAGAACTACCCTTTATCTAGTGAAAGCAATGTTCCTCTTGAAGATGCTTTTTTCCCCCATTTTTAAACTAATGTAGAAAATGTGCAGGCTACCAAAAAAGGGCACAATGCAGAATGTCCAATTTATAATCTGTACTTTTTTCTGTACATATATCATTAATGGGTTTTCAATATTATTTCCATAGAAATATGCCAGCAACAGAGGTTGTGAATACCTGAACTGCCACTACTATTTAAATTCTTTATCAGCCTCCTTTTCTGCTTCTTTTATACTCTCTTTGCCTTAGAGTTTCACAAACAAGATAGACTGATGGATCCAAACAGAAGTGACACTACAGCTTGGCTGCTTTGTGTAGCTCAAGTCTCTGGCAAAGAGGCAAGCCAGAATCGTGGTGCTAGACATAATAGTCCTGACTAATCAATACCCTGCTTCACATCTTCCTTGGAAGCCCAGAGTGCTGAAGTTTTAGGTGAAAACCACAGATTTCACTGCATAAAATATGGAGGGACTCATTTTTTAAGAGATGCTTCTGTTTTTCTAATATTTGGAGCTGGCCAATGAAAGGCTGCTAAATTAACTCTAATATTTGTCATTTTTCTAATAAAGCACATGGGAATTTACAGTTCTGATGTCTTTGACCTTTTCCCTGGGACATACCAAACCCTAGAAATGTTTCCACAAACACCTGGAACCTGGTTACTCCACTGCCATGTGACTGACCATGTTCATGCTGGAATGGAAGCTACCTACACTGTCTTTCCAAAGCAAGGGGAATATCCAGGTAGGACCTCTAGGTGTTATGAGTGCAATTAAGATTCCTGATTTGTCTAAATACACCTTCCGATATGAAGTACTTGTGAACTGGCAGACCTGGTGCCTTCTTTCTCTATCTCTAAATAGAAAGTTTTGGTGTTGGGCCAGTGGGATATCACTTACTTGCTAGAATGGCATTGGCTGTCTAAGTGTACAAATGGGCACTAACTTTGCAGTGCCATCACACCAAAAGCTAGTGTAACGGAACAATCACATTAGTTTTTTAGTTTTTAAACAAGAAAGCAACCGTGACTTATAAATGTACATTAATAACTTAATTTCTTTAAGAGGAAACATTAACATTTTTTTCTCCCACATAAGAGAAGCATGAATCATCCCAGTATAATTTCAGTCACCACTCAAAACAGTTTTTTGTGTTGCCAGAAGACTGTTTCTAAAGGAACTAGGAAAAGCTAAAATTTAAATTCCTTATTCACATATGTAAATACACACAGACACCTAGATACACACACCCACTTGCATATACAGAGCACAGGAAAATATACAATCTTTTTGTGAATACATACCAACAGTAAAGATAAAAAAAGTAAAATTCTAGCAATATGGTTGAGAATTGTAGGAACAGAAACGGAAATGCAATTGGAGGAAGTTGCATATAGAATATAAAATAATAGAAGCAGTACAAATGTGCTTGCATGTTTATATGTGTGTGCATGTTTATATGTGTGTGCATGTTTGTATGAGTGTACATGTGCATGCATGTATGCAGAATTGTAGGAACAGAAACGGAAATGCAATTGGAGGAAGTTGCATATAGAATATAAAATAATAGAAGCAGTACGAATGTGCTTGCATGTTTATATGTGTGTGCATGTTTATATGTGTGTGCGTGTTTGTATGAGTGTACATGTGCATGCATGTATGCATTTGTATGAGTGCCCATGCACGGGTATGTTTGTGTGTGTGTGTGTGTGTTGTGGTTCTCGGGCAGTAAAAAAGTTGTTACTGGTAATGTACAGCCACCTAAGACTCATAAAAGCAAATAAACTGTTGGATTTAACCCCAATAACGAGACCAAGGTAAAAAGTCAATGAGGCTGGGAAAGAGAATGAGAAACTCTCTATATAAGTGGATCTCAACCTGTGGGTCATGAACCTGTTAGGGGGGGTCGAACGTTCAACCCTTTCACAGGGGTCATATAAGACCATTGGAAAACACAGATATTTACATTAAGCTTCATAACATTAACAAGGTTACAGTTATAAAGTAGCAATGAAAATAATTTTATGATTGGGGTCACAACAACATGAGGAACTGTATGTAATGGTGTTGCACCATTATAAAGGTTGAGAACCACTGCTTTAAATAAACAAGCTTGCAGGGCTAGTGAGACTGCTCAGCAGTTAGCAGTACTGGCTGCTCCTCCAGGATTTCAGAACTCAATTCCCAGCACCCGCATGCTCTTAACCCTGTGTAACTCCAGTTCTGAAACTGTAACTCTAGTTCTAGGGCCTCTAATGCCCTCTTCTAATCTCTGTGGGTACAATGCATGCAAATGATATACAGATATACATGTCATTCAGGCAATATAACCATACTAAAAAAGAAAGGAAGGAAGAAAGAAAAGAAGGGAGGGAAGGAGGGAGGAAAAAAGGGAGGGAGGAAGGAAACCAAAAGAAGGAAGGGAGAAGACAGAAAGAAGGAAGAGAGAGAGAGAGAGAGTGCTTGCGTATAAACCATGCAAAAAATAATGGAGAAGAAGGAACACTGAGGCACTTGAAAACTTGTATATGCAAATGTTTGGAACACTGGATGCTGCCACAGGCTGGTCCTGCAAATAGAAATACTGAGGATGGGGATGGAGAGATGGCTCAGAGGTTAAAAGCTGTTTTTTCAGAAGTCCTGAGTTCAATTTCCAGCAAACACACATTGGTTCACAACCACCTATAGTGGGATATGATGCCCTCTTCTGGTACAAAGGTATACATGCAGATAGAGCACTCATACATTAAATAAATAAATTAAAAATAAAAGAAAGGGACAAGCAGCAGTGGTGTACACCTTTTATTCCAGCACTTGGGAGGCAGTGGCAGTCAGATCTCAGTGAGTTCAAGGCTAGCCTGGTCTATAGAATGAGTTCTAAAACAGCCACTACTGTTTCACAGAGACACTGTCTCAGGAAAACACACACACACACACACACACACACACACACACACACACACACACACACACACACACACCAAACAAACAAACAAAAACACTGGAGAGACTTCTAACAAACCTGAGGGAAGAGGGAGTGGTAATTGCTGTTTAAGAAAGAGAGAATGCATTTAAAATAGCAGAGGGAATTAGACAGCAAATAACCACTATGAAAGAAGAACATGGGAAATGATCTACAAAAATTGACTTTAACAAAAAAGAAAAGATATTATATAGGAGTAAAAGAAAGAATAACAGAAAAAGGTCTGAATTAAACACAGAAAAATAGGGAGCCATGCTTAATAGTCTATATTATCTTTAAATAAGTTTGATAGAGCTTTGGGGAAAGCTACTCAATTTTACAGCTCAGGAAATTATTGCCTTTCATTACACAGACAAGAGCATATAAAATAAATAAATCTTCTGACATCATGTATCAAGTAACAACAGTCTCTTCAAGAAAAAAATTAATTAAAAATAGTGGCTATCTTTTATTTCAAGTCCATATTTCTTTTTCCTATGTGAAAAAACACATAAAGACCTTCTCCGACACATGTAAAAAGCACTTTTGTTGAACTATGCCTACTCTATCAGATAATCTTTAGGATACAGACTATAGTGGTAAAGCTGACTTAATTTCAAATTCCTCAAAGCTGGACTATTCTAGCTAAATAGGCAAATCTATTACAATACGAGGATAAATAGAATATCTAAACACCTTCATTTGATAAAGTAGAATTTTAAAACTTTTTTTGAATATAATTTAGAACATAATAAAAAAGGCTGCAAAAAAATTCCCACAGACCTTTCTTCCATACTTAAGGTTGTAGTTGCCTTCTTGCTCTCTCCCCATGTCCCCGTCCTGCCCTTGAACATGTCTATGTATGTATGTATGCATGTGTGTGTATGTTTGTGTGTATATACTTGTATTTCCTAATTATATTCTTTTTGTATAACTTAATACCATCATCAATGTCAAGAATGGTTTAAAAATGATAAATCTGTAGAGCTCAATAAAAATCAATAAAAAAGATAAAATGATCCCTTTTTAGATTTTAACAGCTATCCCCTCATATTATTTACACAAAAAGAAAATCCAAGCTCACACAAAGATCCTGAGGGACAACTTCCCGCTTTTATCTTTGACATCACTGACTTCTTTTTGTTTTAAATTTAATGCTATGTGCAAGGATGCTTTGCCTGCATGTATACCTGTGAATCTGGTGCCCACAGCATCCCAAAAAGGGGATCAGATCCCCTAGAACTTGTGTTACAGACGGTTCTAAGCCAACATTTGGGTGCTGGGAGTCAAACCCAGGTCCAAACCCCCAGTGACATTTTGTAATACAAAATGTGAGTTTACTGTTTCCTCATCAGACTACACACTGTGGCACAAGACACACTCATCCCTTCTAGCCAAAGGCTGTCTATCCTAATACAGTTATCATTGCTGACCTTTGAGATTTGGCTGAATGTGGTATCAGCCAAGATTTTCCACAATAAATTTACTCTTTTTCTCCTTTATGATTAATTAGGATCTTTTGCAAACAAAATTTCCTTAATTAAAGCAATACTAAAATGATAGATTTTTTTAAACATATGAAAAATAAATGAATTAAAAATTAAAGCAACTGGGCAGTGGTGGTGCATACCTTTAATCTCAGCACTTGGGAGGTAGAGGCAGGCAGATCTCTGTGAGTTTGAGGTCATCCTGGTCTACAAGAGTTAGTTCCAGGAAGGCTCCAAAGCTTCAGAAAAATCCTGTCTTGGAAAAACAGAAACAAAAAAACAAACAAGCAAATAAAAACAAATAAACAAAAACTAAGAATTAATCAAAGCAAATACTATTTTAAAAATAGAATATATGTAAAGCACTTTTAACCATATAAAACACAGCATTTTAAGTAATCATCTTAAAATTTCTTTCTTCTATAGGGACTAAGTCTGGCTGAAAGAAATGAATTGGTGATAATGATAAAGAACAATGATTCATAACAATGTATATGTCACTGCTGAATAAAACATGTATGCTGAATTGGCGGCAAACAGTTAACACAAACTGAAGCCACACAACTGTTCATTGTGGGAGAATTGGTATGACTTAAGATGGACAGATCAACATATATCATGGCATGTATAAGTTCATTGGGTAACAGAATTGCTTCACATAGTCCACTTATACCTGCATTGTTAGGACTTTGTAAAAAAAAGCCCCAAATAAACCTTCCCAGGATCACTACAAAGTTCACTGAATTGTCCCCAACAATTTCCTTCTCATTAATCACTTTAACAAACCATGCGGCAAAGGGGTGGGACTAAGAGTATAGAAAAGAAAGAAAAATAAAGACAGCAAGCTGCATTTTATAGAAACCTGAAAAAATAGTCAAAAAATGCTATCTGGAAATAGAGAAAGATAGAATCCAATAGTATTAAATTTAAAAAGATAAAATTCAGATAATAAAATAATAAATTAAGAAACTGCCAGTAAGAAGACTAAGTCAAGGTTCCAACGAATTGAGAGAGCAGAAGTTTTGCAGAGCCTTACTGGGCTTACAGCTCTAGCAAGGAGCAGGCCATACTACAATCTGCCGCAAAAGGTTACTAAAACGGGGCAATGGCTAAGAGCACCTCCCACACTGAGTGGCTCCAGTTCTAGAGGACCCAATGCCCTCTTCTGGCCTCTTTGGGTACCTGGATGCACACAGGGCACATCATAGACACATACACATAAAAAATACATCTTTAAAACAAACCAAACAAATCAAGTAGTGGTGGGGGACACTTTTAATGCCAGCACTCAGGAGGCAGAGGCAGGTGGATCTCTGTCAGTTTGAGGCCAGCCGGGTCTACAGAGCTAGTTCCAGGATAGCCAAGGCTGTTATACAGTGAAACTCTGTCAAAACAACAACAACAACAACAACAAACAAATGAACAAACGTGAGTTATTACAAAGAAAGACACGAACATCATGGTAGTTTTTATTTTCTCACATACTGTGGTTGAAAGAATAAGAATGTATATATATATATTAGAAAGAAGACCTTGCTTGAAAATATGTGAACTCAACAAGTAATAGCCAGACAAGTACATTCATCTAATTCTGAGAGAAGCACACCATGAGTTTCAAAAGTAGCTCAAAAGCCAAGTATGCAGTCTTTCACTGGAGTGAAACATTATATCACTCTCATACTTAGGGAAAAAAACAAAATAGTAGCCCAAGTAGGAAAATCCGTAACAATGAAGATACTGTTTGAACAGCAAGAGGGGCAATTGCACATACTTATACTTGCAATGTATTTTCTTCCTGTGATTCTGGGGTGGACAGGATTGCCATGCTCCCAGCACTGAATCCATGGTATTTCTCACAATAGAACCCTTTGTTCAGCTTTGAAAATACCTGCATGACACTTCATACCTGGAACAATTGGGAGGTTTGCATAGACTGAGGTCACCACAAGAGTCATAGTGAGTTCCAGGCCCACATATGATAGAGAGTAAAAAAATAAAAAAGAAAAGAAAATACAGGTAAAGAGATCTTACATCTTGAAGATTTTTTACATTCTAGACAATTAATTGGGTCAGGTTATAGATTAAGTGAACAGCTACCATTATATGATAAGGTAAGCAAGTACCATAAAGCAGCTGCAATACACATTAACACAAAACTCTTTGGGCTCATTTTATCTGGGACTGAGCACTTAAAGTAGAGTCACTTATGCACTGCAAAGAATAACTTCAAGTCAGTGACTTCTTCCGGCTGCAAAAAAGGAGGTAGGGCAGGAAAAATGCTGCAGCACCATCTTCTGGGAGAACATTCAAGAAATCCCTCAGATCCAGTCCCACAGCAATAACTGACAAGGCTTCTGTTTGTGGGAAAGAAGAATACATGAGTTACAGCTAGAAGTCAATTTTCTACAAATTTGCTCTTAATAATACAGAGTTTCTTCAAGTAACAAAATGCTAGAATTATAAATAAAACTCTTTAATCCACAAATCGTGACTTCATACTTTCTAATTTCTCCCTTCTAAAGCCTTTTATTTTGTAGTTAGCTCCTGGAACGAGTTACCAATTCACTGGGAGATTGCTACATTGTTTTAATCAATTTCTACCATTTTCTAATGAGAAATATAATCACATGGATGCTGCTTTAAAGTTGAGACTGCTGCTAGTGTATAAATATTGTTTTCTAAGACATGAATACCATTTTCCTGAATAGGGTTCTCTCAATAATTAGATTTTCATGTTATTAATAAGCATATACCGTTTGTCATGACCATATACCTTCTAAATAGTAATATACTCTAGTAAACATTTTCAATATTAAGGAATTTAATAGGGTTGGGAATACTCAGCTGTAGAGCCCTTATACAATTCCCTGGATTCACTCCTTGGCACCAATAAAAGAGAGTGTGCAGGTAGATGGTGGGGGGGTGCCAAACATTTTTAAAAAGATAATTATGCAATTTTATGTTTCTATTACTTCTTAGTTGGTGCTGCCCTACCATAGAAACAATAACTTCAAAGACCTGAG
Source organism: Ondatra zibethicus (assembly GCA_004026605.1). NCBI lineage: Eukaryota > Metazoa > Chordata > Mammalia > Rodentia > Cricetidae > Ondatra > Ondatra zibethicus. The sequence goes on from PVIU01016068.1 coordinate 23,305, forward strand.
TAGATAGCTCAGTTGGTGTAGTGCTTGCCACACAAGCTTGAGGAACTAAATTCAATCCCTAGAACCCATGTAAAAGAAAGCTAGACATTGCTGCATTTCTGTAGTCCCAGAATAGGGAAGGCAAAGACAGGTAGATCACTGCAGCTCACTGGTCAGCCAGTTCAGCCTGATTGGTTAGCTCCAGGCTCCTTGAGAAACCCTGTCTCAAAAAAAAAAAAAAAGCTGATGGCTCTTGAGGAACAATGACCAAGACTGACCTCTGACATGTGCACATAGATGCACACATTCCCTCATTCTACAAAAATGAATAAAGAACAAGAATGTCTTCAAGACCTTGCTCTAAGAAGAGCATTCCTGGGAAAATATTCTCTTCCTCCTCTTTACCCATACTCCAGCATCATCTCCCGTGTGGTCCTTACCCATTTGCAGGGCTACTGTACAACCCCTCTATCATTTGTCAATTTAAACCATCCTTCTTACAATGGGATGGCCAGTCCTGTCACTAAGAAGTTAAAGAACTCTGCAACAGTGTCACATGGGAAGGACTTTTAGCTGTTCAATCAGATACACCTGAGAACAGATGGATACTCTTCAACCTACATGCTGCGTGACTTTAAGTATGGGGCTTGGTGCTGGAAATATGACTCAATGCCTAAGAGCATTTGCTGTTCTTCCAGAGTACCTTAGTTTAGGTTGCCAGCACCCATGTCAGGTGTCACAACATCCTGTAACCCCAGTTCTAGATTTGTCACCACAGGTCTCTGAGGCCACCTGTACTCACATGCACACACTCACATTGAGACACACACACCCCTTCTTAGGTTACCTGCACTAATGTGCACACACCCATACACACACACACACACACACACACACACACACACACACACCCCTTCTGAGGTTGCCAGCACTCATGTGCACACACCCACCCACATGTAGACACACACACACACACACACACACACACACACACACCTTCTGAGGTCACCTGTACTCATGTGCACACACCCATCCACACATAGAAACACACACACCCCTTCTGAGGTCACTTGCACTTGTATGCACAACCCATATGCAAGATAAAAATACATATTATTTAAAACAATAAAAATAAATCTTACAAAAAGTTACTGAGTCTTCCAAGTGAGTGTCTTCATCTACAATGTACCTGGGTACCATCTACTAGTTTTCAGTGTTCTTTGAGAATGATAATAGGATACTTCTCTAATATATGAGATGATCCCAATAAACAGAAACCACTAACTAGCTTACAGAATTCATATGAAACACATAAATTACTATTATTTTCCTATCAAACATGTTTACTTACCTAAATGTGGAGACTATACGTAGTAGCCTAGATACAAGAACTTTTACTTGGGGTAAATACAGAGCAGTTACAAAGTCAGTAAAAATATCACCACTGTTCAATTCTCTTCTGACACCAGTCAGGCCTGAATATAAGTTATAACTCCTCCTAACCTCTTATTTGGTTTCCTTCCTGAATCCCTTAATGTTTTTATTTATTTAATCCAAAGAGAATATACTAACAGGTATGGTGTGTGGTTCAGTTGAAGAAACTGAAGATAAGAAAATATTAAAATGGGGGCAGAAGGATGTTGTGAGATGTCTCAGCAGGTAAAAAGTATGTGACCTTGTAGTGGGAGGCCGCTTATTGGTTCCCGGGTGTTCAGCCCCAAAATAATCACACAGAAACTGTATGAATTAAATCACTTCTTGGCCCATTAGCTCTTGAGTTCAATCCTCAGAACTATAAAAAGGTAGAGAAAGAGAACCAACTCCAAAGTTGTCTTCTGAGCACCATATGTGCATCATAGCAATGCAACATGTGTGCACACACATGAACACACACAACAAACAAACAAATAAATATAAAATTGTAGGCTGTGAATGTGGCTCAGAGGGAAAGGTACTTGCCATGAGAACACAACAACCAAGAACCTCAGAACTCACATAAAAGTACAGGTGTGCTTGGTAGTTCATCTGTAATTTCAGTGTGTGGGAATCAGGAGACAGGGAAATCCCAAAGCAAGCTAGTCAAAGTAGCAAACACAAAAAGCTTCAGATGCAAAAACCCTGTTTCAGTTTGTAAGATAGAGAGTAATCAAGGAAAATACTTGATGTCAGCATGACAAATATATTTGCAGATGCCTATATATTCATGTGAGCCCAAATACCTGCACATATGTGCATACCACACATATACCTAAGCACACACAAAAATATTACTTGCTTTATTCTACTATTCAGCTATGAGATCATCTAAGAATGATCTAGAAAGAAGTAAATCAAGCCAGGCAGTGCTTATGTATGCCTTTAATCTCAGCATTTGGGAGGCAAAGGTAAGGGGCCTCTGTGAGTTTGCGGCCTGCCTAAGAGCTAGTTCTAGGACAGGCTTCAAAGCTACAGAGAAACCCTGTCTTGAAAAACCGAAAAAAAAAAAAATCAAAAAGTAAATCTATGTACTTAAAATCCCCCAGCATATCTAAAATACGTTCACCAAACGTTAAAAGTTAATTTCACTGTCAAAATTTTGAATGACTTTTAAAACCTCATGTTTACAATATGTTACAATATTAGATCTTTTTAAAAATAAAAGTAGTGGGCTGGAGAAATGACTCAGTGGTTAAGAGCACTGGTTGATCTTGTGGAGGACCTGGGTTTGGTTCCCAGTACCCACATGGCAGCTCACAGTTGTCTGTAACTACAGTTCCAGGGGAGTTGATGCACTTTTATTGGTCTCTGAGGGCAGCAGGCATATACATGATGCATAAACATACACACAGACCAAACACTCATACACCTAAAAATATGTAAACAAAAATAAATTAAAAAATAATAGTTCATTATTTCAAAATCATTAACAAATTTTTCCTTAAATAATCCACATATTCATTGTCATTTCAATAGCTCTGTATTAGTGCACTGGTTCTCAACTAGGATAATTCCATCCTCAGGTGACACCTGGCAGCATCTGGAGATACTTGTATTTGTCATAACTGGGGTGGTGGTGATACAGGTAGAAGACAAAGATGCTGACTAGCATTCTTAATGGGATAGGGAGGAAGCCTACTCAACACAGATAATTTTCCAAAGCAAAGTGAAAAGTTCAAAAAATAATACCACAGTAGAAAGATTTTTCCTAAATGTGTAAGTCCCTGTCCACCATCTTTAACCTGATCTTTTTATAAGTTTACTCAATATTGTTCTCTTGAGTAAGTTAAGAACTTCTCATTAACCTAAAAACATTTAAAAACTGGATTGCATATGGCAGACCTGGAACTCAGTTCCAATTCCGAAGACTCTACTCCTGAGTTCTTCTCTGTGTGCTACAGCTGCCAACAGGAAGACCTCAAGGAAATGAAACTCCATCAACAAATAGCCATAGATCCTTCCCTAGAGGAGCTCAAGCTGATAAGGAGGCTGTACCACAAAAATGGATAAAACTCTATGCCAGCTCTTGAGATACTTCAGTCTAAAAATAGTAAATCACACAGAATATTCAGTGTTCTAAACATCTGTAATATTTTAAATATTGGAATTTCCATGAAAATAATAAACTAAAAGTCCAGAAATGTTAACTTCTAAGGAAATCAGCTCTGTGGCTATAGATGCTGAGTGAAATTCAAGTGTGAGGGGCAACATGGAAGCTGAAAGCTCTTCAGACGACTTCTGTGACCTCTGCACCCCACTTAATATCATGGAAACAAACAAGTAATACTAGAGAAATCAACAACTTGTCCTACTTAAAACTAAGAGTAAAATTCATAATCATCAAAAAAGAGAATTTTAATTTTACCTTTTAAAGATGATAGATAAAGTTGGTGTTTCTCTCCACCACACTTTACTTTCTGACAAAGATCAGGCAGAAGCTTTTTCCACCACAGAATCTATTTTAGGGAAAATTAATACATTTATTATGTTGCAAATAATCCTCAGATTTCTAATGAGAGAAAGAAGGCCATGTAAGAGAAAGCAAACAGGAAAATGTATCCTTGGGCCTCCTTGGGTCATGGCATCACCTCTGTTGCAACAAGAGCTTTATCAGCAGCCTGGCTTCTGATGAAACTCAAACAGGGGAGCCTTTGACTTGAGGTACACATGCAGACATTTATTTTCAAGGAGAAACAGAGATATGCCCTTTTATCTTGATTGGCAAGAAGAAAGGAAAAAAGTGCTAAAGCTAAAACTCTATTAATTGCTAAATCAAAGACCAAATACAGGGAAGGTGTATCCCCCACCACACACATGTCACCCAGCCCTTTAAGTACTCACTGATTTCATCTGGAAATAAGGGCTCTTTAAAGATGAAATAGATCATCCCTATGCATTTTAATAGCACTTAAAAGTACTGCAAATTCTTTGGACATACAGTCCTGTAAAACTATACTAATATAAACAGTCTTCATTTTGCAGAAAAGTCAACAAAATTACCCAATCTTATCTATCACCAAGGATCAAGACGAGGAACACAATCTGAAAGGCATACCCAATGTTCTTCTTTCAGTTCCTGATTGGCATATGCAATGAGTGCCTCCGGGCATCGCTCCAGCAATGTGTCTATGCACTGCTCATACTCTCGCAGTCGTGTACGGCAGAGAACATGAGCACTGAGGCCAGCAGCAGTGTCTTCTGAGAGCAGCTCCAGAAAGGGAGTAATGGAGCTCACGTCAAATGACGGGCCACAAATGAGGGACTGTGAACAGAAAAGTGAGATATTATGGAATGAAGCATCCCAAATTAAAACACAACATATAGCATTTCTCAAAATGATAAAATCCCACTTTGACCAAAAAAAAAGGAAAGAAAATGCAATTTTAGAGAGCAGAAACGTGGCCCTGAAATACTGGCACTGAAGTGCTAAATAATCTTAAATTTAGCTCTAGTTTAAAAAAAAATCTGTTTAGTACAAAGCAATCATCTTTAATTAGGACTCTATCCTGAGGATATGACCAACATGTGGTCAGGGATTTATGCTCCATAATGCTTTGCATGCGTACTTGTAACACTGAAAGACCGTGGGTGGCTGCATGTCCAACAAGAAGGAATGAGACTAATAAACTATGGCACATACTTTATGGAACATCACAGAATTGCCAAAATTATATTTCCAAAGGTCAGTTAAGGAGGACAAAACTGAGCCAAAATGTCTTGAGGCAAATTGTACACAAAGCATGACCAATGTTGTAAAAATCCACACAGTGTACAAAACCTTTATAGGAAGATATCTGGAAGAGTACTGCAGTTTGAAGCAGAGATTAGTTTAGCAAACGAGGAGGTGGGACAAAGCCCTGTTTCGTTTTATTTTCTTTTAACATTTCCCTGTCTTTTCCAAAATTTCAATGAGAAGCATATAAAATGAGTGTATGTGTGGGTGGGTGGGTAGGTGTAACTACCCTTGTTAGCATTAACTATCACCATAACACATATGAATCTCAATGATTAACTGCCTTTATTAGTTTGGTCTGCAGCATGTCTATGAGGCAATGTCTTCATTGCTAATTGATGAGGAACGCTCTAGTTCACTGTGGGCAACATGAGCAACACTGTTCCCTGGGCAACTGGTCCTGGGCTGTATAAGAAAGCTGGCTAAACATGACCATAGGACAAATTAGAGAGGAACATCCATCATGGTTTCTGTTGTGTTTCCTTGACTCTAAGTGAGTTCCCTGACTGAAGATAATGTTGCATAGAATAAATAGCAGAAAGTCCTGCCTTCAGGCTCCTGCCTTGTCTTCCATCCACTGTGGTCTGGGAGTGTAAATCAAATAAGCCTTCTCCTCTCCTAAGTTGATTTTGGTGTTTTCATAGCAACAGGATCAAAGTAGAACAGTAACCACAAAGAAAATTGAATATATTTTTTAAAAGTGATTGTGGGATGGGTAGATGGCTCTGCAGGTAAACAAACATGCCACCAAAGCCTGATGCCCTGAGTTTATTCTCTGGGACCCAGAAGATAGGAGAGAACTGAGTCCCCCAAGTTTTCCTCTAAGTTAGACATAAACTGTGGCATGTATCTCACTGCTCCCCCCATATAAACAATAATTCTTTTTAAAGTGAGCACTTAGTCGTTTGTGTCAACAGCATCTGCCGCACAGAGGACGACAAGCACAAGCATTGCTTCAATACTCATGGATTTACTAGCTTTTCCTTTCAGACAACTTCACTAATTTTTACTTTTAAACTCTATAGCATTTTTTTAATTCTACCATCAAAATAATCTCTATTTTGTCTTTTCCTATTAAGAGATATAGTTATGGCTTAATTTCTTTCACTCCATCTTCTTTTGCTACAGCATCTTCTCAGAGTTACAGGACAACCTGGAACATCTACTATACATTCTTAATCAGCATGATTATTTCATTCCAGATGTTTACCAAGGAGTGGCCAGGAAAATAAGGTTGGTATCTTTTCTTACCAAGTGAAATAATTTATCTGAATAATTTCCCGGCACTAAGATAGCAAAGATGAAATAATGTAAGGCTCTTCCACTCACAGTAGCTCCCAACATACAAGGAGGCACAAGTTGCTTCTCTACTGACTCCTGATTAAATGGGATAATGGATGTGGCAGGAAGAGGAAAAGCATGGGTACCAACCCAGAGCTAAAATGAAACTAGTCAAGGGAGCACAACATGGATTACTTGTAAAGTTTTACTTCCTTTTAGCTATATCGCTAAGAATTTAAAAGTCAGTATAATAAGCAACACTAAACAATACTTAATCAGGCATGCCCCAGCACTGAGAGATGAAGTCTCAGCCAGTTGTAGCATCGCACCCTATAAACCCACCAATGAGATATGAAGTCTCAGCCAGGTGTAGCATTGTACCCTATAAAGCTAGTACTGAAAGAAGTCTCAGCCAGCTGAAGCATCGTGCCCTATAAATCCAGTTGTAGTGACATTTCACTTGTATTTTAATAAATAAAACTTGCCTGAGGATCTGAAAAGTAAAACAGCCACACTGGCCACTCTTATAGACCAGGCAGCAATAACACACACCTTTAATCCCAGTAGACTCACTAGCTTGCCACAGAAACTAGAACTAGAGAGGATTATAAAATGGGAGGAGACAGCTCTCAGCCACAGTTTTATTCTGAGATTCCTGGAGGCAGGATCACCATTTCGGACTAAGATCTAGGTAAGAGTCAGTGGCTGGCTATCTTGCTTTTCTGACCTTCAGGTTGAACCCAATATCTCTTTCTGAGTTTTCATTAATTATGCTACATCCAGCACTGAGATATGAAGTCTCAGCCAGGCATGTCATCATACCCTATAAACCCAGCACTGAGAGATGAAGTCTCAGTCAGGTGTGGCATCGTACTCTATAAACCTTATACTGAGAGATGAAGCCTTGAGGAGCCCGGAATTTGGTGGCACTGTAACTCACACAGTAAATTCCAGGTTAACCTGGCCACAGAATTAGACACTATCTCAAATAAATAAATACTCAACAGAACTTCTATCACTGGACTAAAATTGGCCCAAAGATTACTGTTAATCTGTAAAATACTGTTGAGATTGGCTTCTTAGACATCTTCAATTTTTTTTCCAGTACTGGAAATCAACTCCACCTCCTCTCCTTAACACATGTACTATTTATTCCTTTCTCCTACCAAGATCTCTCTGCCTCAACTCTGATTTGGTAGATTTCTCTGATTCTCTATGTTTACAGGCAAGTACATGGGGAGGTGGTATAGAAGGGGTAGGAACCAGGACAACCTGGAAAGAGAGCAAGGTATTTACTAGTCAGTGTTCTCTTAAGTAATAGCTCTCTAACTTTCAGATTTTATACTAATTATTATACAAATATGCCCTATAGTAACTTAGGACAACAGACAAACATACCAACCCACTGTGGGTGGGGAAAGAGCCACAATTTGGAAATGCTGTCAGGTGCTTCTAACCACCAACCTCCTAAATGGGAGCCAAAGAAAGCCTTTGGGAGCTCTGATGGTCATTTTTTTATTAATGGCTGAGATTACCTAATCTATGGATAATTGAGAAAGAAGCATAACTAGGAAAAAATTTAGAAAAGTTTAATCAGTATATTTTCCATCTTTAAAAACAAAAATTCCCAGAAAAGGAAAATTGGGGACATTGTGAGAAGAGCAACTCTATGAAGCACAGGCACAGATGAGAGAAAAGAATCACATAACAGTGGCATAGAATAGACTTTTAATAGAATTATAGAAAACTCCCCAAACTAAGGAAAGACACAACAATACAGATATAAGAAGCACTCAGAACACCAAACTGACCAGAAAAGAATTTCCCCATGGAACATCAAATTAAAACAGTAAATGTACAAAACAAAGAAGATACAAGAGTAAAAGCCAGAAGAGTGCAATGCACTCCAAAAGACCACAGTTGCCAACCCAGATGACTGGCAAAACCCAGGAAAACTCTCTGCCATAATTAAAAGAGAAAGAAAAACTTTTCATGCTATAAATAAGTGAAAAGAATTATTGTCCACCAAGCTATCCCCTCAGAGAATACTAGAAGCAATACTTTGGCCTGAAGAGTATAAGTAAATTCAAGATGCCACATAAAGAAAACAAATGAAGTCATAACTACAGAAACACCAAATAGGACAAATAACACAGAGGAAAAAATAGAACAAAATGATAGCAATGAAAAACTCTTTTCAATACTAACTAAGTATTTGCTTTAATTTCTCAGCCAAAAGAGAAAGATTAATTGAATGGAATAGGTAACAAAAAAATCCATCTTTTGTTGCCTATAGGGATTTTAAATGATCACTGAATTATACCTTTGACTGTGATCATAAATGTGCTTTGAAGTTTTATCAGTAGAAGTTTCACAGAATAGTACAATTACAATTTTAATGACATCACTGCTCTGTGTGTTCTGGGAGGACAAGGCCCAATGCTACCTACCACATTTGTATAACTTATTCTCAGACAGTAGCTATAAAATGAACAAATGAGCAGCTAACATTGGAGTTTCAGTGTCACAGAGAACCTAAAAATAAGAGACAGTGAAAGAATCTTCTTTGGTGATAGATTGTTGTGGATAACTAACAAATTAATTAGGCTGAACTTGTATTCATGATCCTTCTGCCTCATCCTCCTCAGTGCTAAATTACAGGCGTGGGCTACCATGCCCAACTCTGGTGATTTAATAGAAGGATGCTGGCCACACAGCCTGAATTCTGAGCCTAATGATCTAGCCTCTTGACTTTCCTTCCCTAGCCCATCCCCAACTCATCAGCTGGCTCTAAAATTGATAATAATCACATTGGCAGCAATTCCCAAGTTTATATCAGGAATTTTATACTCAGAAGCGTAAAGGTATCAAGCAGAATGAAAATACATAAAGGCCATTCACTGGGTATAAGGAAACACATGCAAGGCCTTCAGCATCTGGATGTGAAGCCACAGAGAAGAGAGCAGTGCAGACAGGACAGGCTCACGTGAGAGCTACTCGCATCTGTCAGATCAGGCCTCGGGAGTCATGGAGGGCACAGGTGGTCAATGATCCTGAATTTATCAAGAGGATCTGTGAATTTAGAGAATCCCTAATATGAAATATTGTTATATGTAGGCAGCTACAGTGAATAAACCAAACAAAAGAAAGACAAAAGTTATATTCGGTCTTTGGACCAATAAGCAATATTAAAAGATATACACATTTAGCCCAGGCTGACCTACCACAGCACATGCAGAAACAGTTACAGTCAGAATTCCTATACCATAAATTGTGTCCCACAATTCTTTAGAAGAATTCTCTTCTGGGGCCAGATAAACTGGCTATGTGGACATATTTTTCATAAGACAGATGGTAGTGGTAGCTTGGGTAAGAAGTCTAAATTGTGTTAAGCCACATTAAACAAAACTCATGCTTACAAAGCATCCCTATATTTATACACTTGTACTTCTCACAGGTGTTTTCAGGTATAGCCTAAAAATGAGGACAGTTGCACAGTGTTGAATCTTACTCATTTACCTACAATGAGCGCGGCCTCTCAGCTCAGATGCCACATCTGGCAGCAATTCTAGGCAGAAGCCAGGATTCCAAAGCTCCTGAATGTGATAAACTATAGATTTTTGCCCCCAAAAGCTATATTCTAAATTACCAAGCCATTTGATATCACATCATATTTAAATTGTATATTATAATATATTGCATATTTAAAAAGTAAAAAAGATAATTTTTTTTACCTGTAATTTCAAAAGGTCTTCTGTGTAATTTTTATCGGCTAAGGAATCAGATGATGTTAAGACATGAACCCATGGATAAACTAAGCCATAATGACTGCAGGCATTTATCTGAAACATTACAGAAATGCATCACAAGTCAAAAATAGCAGGAAAACAAACAATTTCTTCATCCATTCATTGAAATCCTGTGCCACATCTCAGACTCAGTCACATACTGTCCTAGGGAAAATAAGATCTTTAGAATGTATTTTCCTGGAAAAGGTTGCAGCCTCATTGCTTCCACAGCAAATAATTTGCAATAACTATTTCCTAATATTTTTAAATTTAAAAATATTCCACAGAAGTGCTTTCTAGAAACAAAAAATAACACTGTTCTTAAGACAATTATATTCACCGGGTGTTAGTGGTACATGCCTTTAATCCCAACACTCAGAAGGAGAGATAGGCGGATCTCTGTGAGTTTGAGCCCAGTCTGGTCTACAGAGCTAATTCCAGGACAGCTAGGGTTACACAGAGAAATCCTGTCTCAAAAAAACATATAATTATATTTAAAAAGAGTTAAAGGTAACGGTGGAAATGAGTTTTATTTATATTATTTTGGGGATTACAAAGCATCCCTGTAAGGTCTTAATATTGAGTATCCTTTATCTAAGAAATAATACTGGTGACCTTTTTCAGTCATTGCAGAGTAAGCACAGCAGTCATGACAACTGGGCTGAAAGAGGAAAACAGGGCAGGATGGGTAGCAAGGGCTGCTACAACTGCCCAAAACACACCTAAAGCTGAGTGTGCCCCTGACAGGAAATGGAAGCCTCAGGCCTTCCAAAATTCCTCAGAGAGGCCCCCCTTTACCCAGTCCTCTACTAACAAGTACAGGTGAGGTAGTGTTCTGGAAACATCCTTCACATGCTGTGGCACTGCACGGTGGTAATAGAGGAGTGCAGGAGTATTCTTTATTTTGTGCGTGTAAAATTTGAGTAGGGTCCCTATGTAACCCTGGCTGGCCTGGAAATCCCTTTATAGACCAGGCTGGCTTGGACCTTATAGACATCCACCTGCCTCTGCCTCCTGAGTGATAGGATTAAAGGTGTGTGCCATGACACCTGGCTTCTAAAGGGTAGTCTTTAAATTTTTACTTATTTGTGTGTGTGTGTGTGTGTGTGTGGTATGTGTATATTTGTGTGTGCCATGGGTGTATACTTGTGGGTGCATTGAAACACATGTAGAGATTTGAAAACAACTTTCAGGAGTCAGTTCTCTCCTTCTACTGTGAATCCCAGAGATGGAGCTTAGGTCTCAGATGGAACTTGGCAGAAAGGGCCTTTACTTGATAAACTATCTTAGCAGCCCAAGGTGATGCTCTTTAGAATGGGAAAGTATGTAAAATGTGGGTAACTTCAGGTACATTCTAAGCATTAAACACAAGGTAGGGGCTAGAGAGATAGCCTCAGTAGATAATGTGTTTATGTCACAGAATGAAGACCTGAATTTGAGTATCAGAACTGACAAAAATGTCAGGTATGACTGTACACATTTGTAATCTTAACGTTGAGGAAGCAGAAGGGAAGATTCCTGGGGCTCTCATGATAACTAGTACAGCCTAATTGATATTCTGCAGGTCAATTAAGGACCCTGTTGCAAAAGAAATAGACAGAGTTCCTGAGAATAACACCTGAGAGTGACCTTTAGGCTCTGCACACAGCATCTGCATTTCTCTTTCTAGCTTTCTCTCTCAAAAGTAAAAGAAAATTAAGAACACATTATTGCAGCATGCAGTGTACGCATTTAATTATCTTACCAAATCCTCTGCTGTTCTCAATGGTATGGTATCAGGACTTTGCCTCTTAGATATCCTCCAGATATACTGAGTTGTAAGCTTGAAGAAGAGTTCCTGAAGAACCATATTTGGGAGACAAGCTACAAGCTGAGCTTCCCAGAAGTCGACCAAAAGCTGAGGAATTGTGTCTTCATCCTTTCCACACAGCACCTTGAAAACAGAGTACCCCACATAAATCCTGAGTCAGATGTGAAACAGAGCTATTGCTCCACCATGTGGTCATGTGGTTTATAAATTTGGCTTGACTGCCATGGCAAGAGCAAATATATATATTCTAGGTTGTGTGCATGAACTTTCTGTAGAAACATTCTTTCAAAGACGAATGAAAATTCACTTCAGTTCTATTCCCTACTCTCCTTTGCTTTCTATCAGGTCATTCAGAGAAATTACATTTTTAACTGGACAAACCTTAAAAAAGGAATCTGCTTCTTCAATTCCAATTTTACCATTTTTCTGTAAGCCCAGGACTGAAGCCAGAAGCAATCCAGGCTGAGTTTCCTTCAAGTGAATTGCAAGCTCAGTAGGAACAATCTGTCCTTTCCAGTGTTGAATCAACAGCCGAGGTTCCAGAATGAAGCCATACAGCAGCTTCACCTGCAGGTTCAGAAAGAAATGCTGGAATAAAGTGCACACGACTCATTTCACCTGTATATCCCAATGTACGCATCCAGGGGAGCGCTGTTAACACTTTATTTCCATTCTTATCCTCTTATCCCAAGAAGGAGATAATTAGCTGTCTTACGTAAATTATTAATAGATAACTAAACTTAGAGATATTCTATTTTTGTAAAGAGTTTTAGATTAGGAATATATATAATATATGTGTGTATATATATATATATTATATATCCTAAGTCTTCTCAAAATTATGTAAAGAAAACTCTGATTTTCAGAATTCTACTCTAAGCAGATGCCCTGATGCTGACTTCTTCTCATAGCAAATTGTCTCCTGGTATAATGATGTCTTTCCCCTGTTTTAGAAGATATGTTTATACTAGAAATATTTGACCAAGCAGGCAACAATAACAAGGCCCAGGCTCTAAAGTAACCTTGACAGTTCAAGCTGACCAACTGTGCAATCAGAGACAAGTAATTTTAGCTCTGTGTCTCAGGTCAGGGCTCTCGTGTGTAAACAGTTGTGACAACACTGATCTCAGCACTAAATGAGAATGAAATGAAATAATTCATGCAAGCAGTTTAGAATAGGCCTAGGAAACAAGTGCAAAATTATCCTTTCGCCCTCACCTTAAGTGATTAGCATCTTTGGCCTCTGTCCTAAATGATCCCTCTTTCAAAATAAATACATAAATAAATAACCTTTCTTCCTTTGGTGTACCATTTAAATATCCACTACTCCATGGTGTCACTTGTGGTTTTCCTGAGTGGAGAGCATATTTGACCTATTAGACTCCTATCATTTACAGTTAATATACTTCTTTCTATAATAAAAAAAAAAACTCAACACCCTATTGTACTTCCAGTGAACACACTGTCTCTTACACTTACTTTAATTGTCAACTGTGGGTACTGCTCTTATACTCTTCTGTATCAAACATAATATTGTGAATATATGTGATACTAAGGTGATGAAAGCCACTGCTGATATTTATCAGTAATTTTTCTTTTGCTTCATTTGCCAGTCTAAAATCCCACTTAGAGTAGTCCCCGTCTAATACTGTCTACTATCTATTATTAAGAAACCATGAGGTAGGCCTGGAGGTGCTGGCCCACGCCTTTAATCCCAGCACTCAGGAGGTAGAGGCATGCAGTTCCCTGTGAGTTTAAGCCTAACCTTGTATACAGAGTGTGTTCCAGGACAGCCGGTGCATTTATACAGAAAACCCTAACTCGAAAAGAAAAAAAAAAAAGTAGTCACAAGGTACAAAGAAGACAGAAGAAAGTCAAGTGCCTTGGGAGCACCTCCGATCCTTTCTGACTGTGGCCAACACCAGGCCTGGTACTCTACCTCTGAATGGCTCTTCATTTCATTCGCGTACAGGTCAAGATCTCCCATTTTCAAGGCCACTGCTGCCTTGGTCAAGGTCACTAAGACTGGTGCAGATTCACATGTATCCAGCTTCTTTAAATAATGCAAGGCAGTTAAAGGCTCAATATTCTTCATAGAGGGACTACAGAGGACATGAGGCAGTTGCTTCGGTTCAGCCACATGAAATATCTGAGCCACTTTTGCTGCTAATTCCTTTGACAAGTATGAACAAAGAATAAAAGGTTAGCCAATAGGAAGCAGTATAATCAGATAAAAAGGAATGTATATATACAGAGCCAATAGATAAACAATATATGTTATGATTTAGGAACAGTCATAAGACAATTTGGGAAACTAGAAATGAGATGGCATGATCTAACTGCAGAGATGCGATAAGAAAAAATCAGGGAAAAATATATACCAGTTTGTGACCATCTTTTCTAACTTCAATCACATAGGAGAAAATGTTATTATATTCAAAAGTCTACAATTTAAAAACTACAACTTAGTTCAAAAATATGCTCTGATATAATTCAAAAGAAATTTTATTCCCCTTGAGATCTTCAAGTATATGGTGTTGCAATATCCAACTGTGCTTAAAACATAGAAAGGATTAAAAATAATCTCTAATAATGTTTTGGACACTTGAAAAATAAGTCAAATAGAGTTTTAAAAAAAACAAGGGAAGGCAGGGATTTGATTCTACTTTTCACTTCAGAAATGGATGTCACTATGATTGGGCAGGTCCCTCAATCACAACATGCTAAATACTGAGGAAATGGGAGAAGGCGACCCCTAAACTTTTGTCCAAGTTATAATTCTAAAATCATTAAAGGAGAAAAGAACACATGGATTTTTTTGTTTTAGTGGGGAAAAAGAAAAAAGTATTTGGAACTTAAGTTCTAAATACTATTTACTAAAAGAAATTATTAAAATAAAAAGTTAAAAAGAGACGCTGTAACAGTATAGGAAACTATATTCACTTCATTTAATTCTTCACCCAGGTTTTCACAAAGTGAATGGTTAATATAGAATATTAATCCTCTTTCATATTTCTGTGATTCACTGTCTTCTGTCCAGTCCACACGGGCCAAAACTTCAGCCAGAGACAATCCAGACATCTTATAGTACGGCAAGGCAAGGTGGGATTGCTCCGTGTCAAGCCTAAGGAGAGAAATTTAAAAAGGCTTCAAATGTGCATTTGTAAGTCAGCTACCTAACATAGTAAGAAAACAGATGACGCTTTCCAAAGAAATGAGACTCACAGTGCTTTTCTGCTGCCACTAGTAACCATATTTGATTTTATAAAGTCACTATAGTTTGCAGTTTCTTTTTCCCTGAACACAATTAAGATGGAAAAGCAATCATTCATCAAGTAAATTTTAATTTTCATTTTTGGTTTTTTGAGACAGGGTATCCCTGTATATCTCTGACTCTCTTGTAACTCACTCTGTACACCAGGTGGGCCTCTGTATCAGAGATTTACCTGCCCCTGCCTCCTGAGTGCTGGGATTAAAGATGTATACCACAACCAACTGGCATGAATTTTGATATTTAATATGCCTCTAAAATAATGGCATTTACGGTTCAGCATAGCCTATGTCAGTCATTTATAATCATTTGCCCAAATCTTGATCATCACCATAGAAATTTCGTCCGATGGATAGAGATAGAGACAGAGACCCACATTCACATCAGAGCAATGGACTGAGCTCCCAAGGTCCAGTCGAAGAGCAGAAGGTGGGAGGGGATGAGCAGGGAAGTCAGGACCGCGAGGGGCTGATCCACCAACCCAGGCAGTGTGCCTGCTCTAATGGGAGCTCACCAAATCCAGATGGACCAGGACTGAATGACCATGTGATCAAACCGGAATCTCTGAATGTGGCTGCCAATGGGGGCTGACTGAGAAGCCAATGATAATGGCACTGGGACCTGTCTCTTCTGCATGTATTGGCTTTGTGGGAACCTAGTCTATAAGGATGCACACCCTCCTAGGCTGGGATGGAGTGGGGAGGGCCTTGGACTTCCCACAGGGCAGGGTACCCTGCCCTCTCTTAAGGAAGCAGGGGGAGGGAGGAGGGTTAGTGGGAGAGTGGGAGGGGACTGGGAGAAGGGGAGGAAGTGTAAATTTTTGAATGAAAAATAAAAGAATATGAAAAAAAAAGTTGAATCTGCATAAGAACAATAAAAAACAGCAAAACTAAAAAAAAAATTATTTGCCCAAGTTAAGTAGGCCTGTAAAACAATTGTTTACAAAAACTTTTATATACATGGTTCTCAGAAATAAAAATCTCTATTGACATTAGTATTTCTTGTGATATCAAGGGAGCACGGATTACTGATATTAAGATATTAGACTGCTTCAGTGACATGCCACCCTCCAGCTAACAGACAAGAAACAAGTACCAAAGCTATCTCCGGTCTTTTTCCTGGTCATGTGCCCCTCAAATCCTGAAAATAAATATAATATAAAATAAAGAAAATAAATAAAGTAAATAAATAAAGCCACTCTGCAAATCCAAAAGTTTGGTAGTGGGTTTACTATTTCTCTAACAAACTATGACACTTTCAAGACATTGGGCAGGTCATATTCACGTAGTATCTCTATACCACAGTACCTGACACTCAACATGCATTCAAGAAATGATTGTAAAATAAATGAAAAAAGTGAGCCAACTCCCAGAAATAAAAAACCTGGTAAGTACACACACACACACACACACACACACACACACACATATATATATAATATGGCTTAAAAGGCCTCACAGACCTGCTGTAACAGTCTCCAAGATGCCCACAGCTTTCCTTAAAAGCTTCTAAGAGCTCTGCTTTCTCTGCAGGCTCCAGTCGCCTGCTCTCCAGCAGGGCAGCTCTCACTAGCAGATGAGCCTCACTGAGCAAGTGGATACAGCTCTGGGTTTTCACAGTCTTGTAGGTGTTACTGTAGTCTACCTGAAACAGGAAGACAAACAGCTAGTGTTGCTGAAGAAAGATCACCAATTCCTCACCCTGTCCCCAATCTTAAGAACTTCATCATATTTTGTTAATAAAATTAATATATAGGTATATAAATACAAAAAGTAAGTAAATAAGTGGTGGCATATTGTCTTAGTTTGCTTTTTATTGCTGTGATAAAGCACCACCATCCAAGGCAACTTGGGGAGGAAAAGGTTTATTTGGTTTACCCATCACACAGTTCATCACTAGTGAAAGCCAATGAAGAAACCTGGAGGCAGAAACTGCAGACCAGCAAGAACACTGCTTAGGCTTGGTCAGCCTGTTTTCTTGTCCTCCTCCTCTTTCTATTTTTTAGACTTACTTGTTTAATTTTATGTGTATGAATGTTTGAATGCTTTGCGTGCATGTATGTCTATGTACTCCATGAATGCCTGGATGTCAGAAGAGGTACCCCGGGAGCTGGAGATTTGGATGGTTAGAAGACATAATGCGGATGCTGAGAAGTGAACTTGCAGTCCCTAACATAGCAACAAGTGCTTTTAACCACTGATCCCTCACTGCAGCCCTCAGTACCCTCCGTCTGCTTTTGTATACTATCCTAGGCCACCTGCTCAGGTATGGCACTGCCCCAGGGAGCTTGGCCCTCCCATAGAAATCACAATCAAGAAAATACCCTACAGAGTTGCCTACAGGCCATTCTGATGGAGGAATTTTCTCTAATGTGATTCCTCTTCCCAGATAACTCTTGTGTCAAGTTGGCAAAAATATGTAATCTGGCCATTTAGTAGGGCCTTAGCAGGGTATTTTCTTTCTCCACAATCTATAGGCCAGTTTAATACAAATATGATTACAAACATTACTTGTTAGTAACTTAAAGCACTAAGAAATTCCAAATGATATAATAATATTGAGTGTAGTTATCAATAATTTGTTCCTAATTTGATAAGGTTTTGAACATATTTGAAATAATTAACTTTTTTCTTGAAAGGTCCTTGACTTAACTTTTTCAAACTAAGGACAAGGTTCCCCTGTTGAGTTTCACCTGGTAACTAACGATGACATCTATTTCCATTTCACAGTGGGCGTACAAGAACCATCACTGGCTAAGCTTCCTCATCAGCATCATCAGACTTTAGGAGTCATTTTTGGATGAGATCCAACACTTTCCAGGACAAAGCTGATATGTATCAGAAACAAGTCAGTCAATCCTTAACTATATTACCAAACTAACATCACCAGTGAGGCATCAATAGTCATTACCTGCTTCCATAATTTCATATACTAGGAAAATACATTGAAAACTTACCCATCCCCGTGACCTCAGTGGCTTCCAGAAACACACACAGAAACTGCACAGAGCAGACCAGAAGGCAAGCTGCTCCAACACCCACTGAGAGGATCTTGTAATGCCACTCTGCCCCAAAGCCACCCATCCCCTGGCAACCTCAGTGGCTCCCTGAGACACAGACAGTAACTGCACAAAATAGACCAAGAGGTGAGTGACCAGTCTCCCAGCTGGACATCCCAGTCCCTAGGCCCTAGACTCCTGGGCAAAAGCCAGAGCCCCTCCCATGACTATCTCAGCTGCACTAGCCAGTCAGCAGGAAAGCTCTCTGCAGGCAGGGTGCTCTACCATCCCACCATCAGACCCTGTATTCTACAGCCAAACCCACCCAACCCCCATGACCTCAGCGGCTCCCTGAGACACAGACAGCTACTGCACCAATGGCTCCAAGAGAGTATCTCTGAGAAACAGACACGGACTGCAGCTACAGGATCAAAAGGAAAAGTTACTGCCCGCACCATTTGAGGAAGAGATGGGTAGACGAAAATGCAAGAATACAGTCAACCACTAAAAGAGCAATATGGCCCCACCAGAACCTAGTGTTCCTATAAAAGAAAGACTTGAACATCCCAATGCAGAGGAAACAGAAGAAAACAATCTTAAAAATCACTTTATGAAGATGTTAGAGACCCTTAAAGAGGAAATGAAAAATGCCCTTAAAGAAATCGAAAAAAAAGACATACAAAAAATTGGAAGAAATCAATAAATCTCTTAAAGAAAACCAAGAAAAAGCAATCAAACAGGTGAAAGAAACAGTTCAAGACATGAAAATTAAAATAGAGGCAATCAAGAAGACACATACCAAGAGAATCCTGGAAATGGAAAATCTGAGTAAACGAACATGAACTACAGATGCAAGCATAACCAACAGAATGCCAGAGATGGAAGAAAGATTTCAACCAATAAAAATATAATAGAGAAAATAGATTGATCTATCAAAGAAAATATTAAAGATATCAAAGTCATACCATTTAACATCCAGAAAACCTAGGAAACCATGAAAAGACCAAACCTAAGAATAGTAGGGATAGAAGAAGAAGTCCAGCTCAAAGGCACAGAAAACATATTCAACAAAATCATAGAAAAAACAATTTCCCAACCTAAAGAAGGAAATGCCTATGAAGATAGAAGAAGCTTACAGAAAACCAAAAAGACTGGACCCCCAAAAAGTGCCCTCACCACATAATAATCAAAACACAAAATATACAGAATAAAAAAAGAATGTAAAGAGCTGTAAAGGAAAAAGATAATGTAATATAAAAAGGCAGACCCAATTTCTCAATGGAGACTCTGAAAGCCAGGTCTTGGACATACATTATGCAGACACTAAGAGACCACGGATGCCAAGCCAGACTATTATTCTCAACAAAACTTTCAATCATCGTAGATGGAGAAAACAAGATATTCCATGACAAAAATAAATTTAAACAATACCTATCCACACATCCAGCTCTACTAGAAAGCACTAGAAGAACTTCAACCCAAGGAAATTAGCTGTACCACAAGACTCCAACCCAAGGAAGTTAGTTATACCCACAAAAACATATAATAACAACATATATATTAATATATTATATATAACATATAATAAAACATATATAACAACAGATAATCCCACACTAGCAAATCCTAAAGAAGGGAAACACACACATTACCACCAAAAAGATCACAGGAGTTAACAATCAATGGTCATTAATATCCCTTAATATCAATGGACTCAACTCACTTATAAAAAGACACAGGCAAACAGAATGGATAGCAAAACAGGATCCATCCTTCTGCTGCACACAAGAAACACACCTCAACTTCAAAGACAGACATTTCCTCAGAGCAAATGGTTGGGAAAAGATTTTCCAATCAAATCGACCTAAGAAGAAAGCTGTTGTAGCTATCCCAATATCTAACAAATAGGACTTCAAACTAAAACATTTCATATTCATCACAGGAAAATCAATAAAGATGAAGTCTCAATTCTAAACATTTATGTCCCAAAGACAAAGGCACCTACATATGCAAAAGAAACATTACTAAAGCTTAAATCGCACATCAAGCTGCACACACTAATATTGGGAAACTTTAACACCCTACTCTTACAAATGAACAGGTGTTCCAGACAGAAAATGAACAGAGAAATAAGGTAACTAACAGATGTCCTGACTCACATGGGCTTACAGACATCTACAGAACATCTCACCCATCACAAAAGAATACACCTTCTTCTCAGCACCTCATGGGACCTTCTGTAAAACTGACCACATACTCTATAACAAAGCAAACCTCAACAGAAACAAACAAACAAAATGGAATAACCCCCTGTATCTTATCAGGTCACCATGGCTTAAACTTAGAATTCAACAATAACGCAAATTCCTGAAAGCTTACCAACTCATGGAAACTGAATAATGCTCAACTGGGTCAAAGAAGAAATAAAGACATGAAAGTCTACCAAGATTTCATAAAGGCACAACATACCCAAACTTACAGAAGCAGTGCTGACAGGAAAGTTCAGAGCACTAAGAGCCTACTAAGAAGTTGGAAAAACCCCACCCTAGCAAAATAACAGAATACCTGAAAGTTCTAGAACAAAAAGAAGCAAACTCATCCACAAGGAGTACATATGAGGAAATAATCAAACTGAAGGATGAAATTAATAAAATAGAAACAATGAATCAATGAGGCAAAGAGTTGGTTCTCTGAAAAAATCTACACAATAGATAAACCCTTATCCAAACTAACCAAAAGGCATAGAGAGAATATCCAAATTAACAAAATCAGGAAAAAAAAAGAAGGATATAAAAACAGGCATTGAGAAAATCCAGAGAATTGTCAGAAACATCAAAAACCTGTATTCCACAAATTGGAAAATGTTAAAGAAATGTACAATTTTCTGGATAGGTTTCACATACCATAATTAGATCAAGATAAAATAAACAATTTAAATAGACCTATAACCCCTAAGAGAATAGAAACAGTCATTAAAAGTCTCCTAATCAAATAAAAAAGGCCAGGACCAGATGGCTTCAGCACAGAATTCTACCAGAATTTCAAAGAATTCCAATACTCCTCGAATTGTTCCACAAAACAGAAACAGAGGGAACATTGCAAAACTCCTTTTATGAGGTTACAGTTCCCCTTATACCCAAACCACACAAAGATGCAAAAAAGAAAGAAAACTACAGACCAATCTCTTTCATGAACATTCATGCAAAAATACTCAATAAAATACTGGCAAACTAAATCCAAGAACACATCGCAAAAATCATTTGCCATGACCAAGTAGGCTTCATCCCAGAAATGGAGGGTTGATTCAACATATAGAAATCTGTCAGTTTAATCCACCATACAACCAAACTGAAAGAAAAAATATATGATCATCTCATTAGATGCTAAAAAAAAAAAAGAAAATAAAAAGCCAGCCACACAATCCAACACCCCTTAGGATAAAAGTCTTGGAGATATCAGGAATACAAGGGACATATCTAAACATAATAAAAGCAATTTACAGCAAGCCAACAGCTAATATCAAATTAAACAGAGAGAAACTCAAAGTGATTTCACTAAAATCAGGAACAAAACAAGGCTGTTTACTCTCTCCATATCTATTCTATATAGGGCTTGAAGTTCTAGCTAGACCAGTAAGACAACAAAAGGAGATCAAGGGGATACAAATTGGAAAGAAAGAAGTCAAACTACAAACTATTGCCATTCACAGATGATACAACTGTATACGTAAGTGACCCCAAAAAATCTACTTGGGAACTCTTAAAGCTGATAAACACCTCTAGTAATATGCTGGGATACAAGATTCACTTTAAAAAAAAAGGTAGACTTTAGCTGGGCGGTGGTGGACCACACATTTAATCCCAGCACTTGGGAGGAAGAGGCAGGCAGATCTCTGTGAGTTTCAGGCCAACCTGGTCTACAGTTCCAGGACAGGCACCAAAGCTACAGAGAAACCTTGTCTCGAAAAGAAAATAAATAAATAAAGAAGTAGACCTCCTCCATACAAATGACAAACAGGCAGAGACAGAAATAAGAGAAACATCACCCTTCACAATAGCCACATATATAAAATATCCTGGGGCAACTCCAACCAAACAAGTGAAAGACCTGTATGACAAGAATTTTAAGTACCTAAAGAAAGAAACTGAAGAAGATACCAAAAAATGGAACGACCTCCCATGCTCTTGGATAGGAAGGATCAACACACACAAAAAAAGCAAACTTACAAATAGCAATCTACAGATTCAATGCAATCATCATCAAAATTTCAGCACAATTCTTCACAGACCTACAAAGAACAATACCCAACTTCATATGTAAAAACAAAAAAAGCAGAAGTTTGCATGCAAATGGATGGAAATAGAAAACGCTATCCTGAGTGAGGTAACCCAAACCCAGAAAGATGATTATGGTATGTACTCACTCATTAGTGGACCCTAGCTATAAAATAAAGGTCACCAAACACTTAGCTCACAAGCCCAGAGAAGCTGAATACCTAGGTGAACCCAAGGAAAGCATACACAGAACCTCCTG
>PVIU01016069.1:0-46161 GCA_004026605.1 Ondatra zibethicus
AAGAGCAACAATGAACAAATGGGACCTCCTGAAACTGAGAAGCTTCTGTAAAGCAAAGGACACAGTCATTAAGACAAAAAGGCAACCTACTGAGTGGGAGAAGATCTTCACTGACCCCACATCAGACAAAGGTCTGATCTCCAAAATATACAAAGAACTCAAGAAACTAGACATTAAAACTCTAAACACCCCAATTAAAGAATGGGGTAAGGATCTAAATAGAGAATTCTCAACAGAGGATGTTTGAATGGCCAAAAGATACTTAAGGTCATGTTCAACTTCCTTAGCAATCAGGGAAATGCAGATCAAAACAACTTTGAGATTCCATCTTACACCTGTCAGAATGGCCAAAATCAAAAACACCAACGATTCCCTATGCTGGAGAGGATATGGAGTAAGGGGAACTCTCATCCATTGCTGGTGGGAATGCAAACTCGTGCAACCTCTTTGGAAATCAGTGTGGCGGTTTCTCAGGAAATTGGGAATCAACCTACCTCAGGATCCAGCAATACCACTCTTGGGAATATACCCAAGAGAAGTTCAATCATACTACAAAAGCATTTGTGCAACTATGTTCATAGCAGCATTGTTTGTAAGAAAAACATTTCTTAAACATGATATAAGCTATATGAAAAATCAATTTACTTAAGAAGTGATATTCATAAAAAATAAGAAAAAGAAATAATAACCTTAAGTCTTCAAAATAATCTGTAATAAAATACTTATAGTCACACAAAAAATAGTAAAAAGAATACAAATAGTCAAATAAGAAAAAAAACCAGATGATTGTTGACTATGGTTTCTGTCCTGCCCAGATCACTCAGCCATTCAGTCCCAAATAAACACATAGAGGCCTACATTAATTATAAACTGGTTGGCCTATTAGCTCAGACTTCTTATTAATTAATTCTTATATCGTAAATTAGTCCGGTATTCTTGTCTATGTTAGCCATGTGGCTTAGTACTTTTATCAGAGAGGCATTCTTATATTGCTTCCACTATGTCTGGGAGACGACTACAGTTGACTCCTTCCTTATCCCAGAATTCTCCTGTTCTCGTTGTCCCACCTTTACTTCCTGCCTGGTCACCCCGCCTCTACTTCCTGCCTGGCTACTGGCCAATCAGCACTTTATTAAAATAATACAAGTGACCGGATAAAAGACCATTGTCCCACAGCAGATGATATATACATAGGTAAGAGAGACATAAGCCCTACAAAACTGATAAGCATGTTAAAAGTTATCAATTTATTTTATAACCAAGAAATGAAAATTAAAGCAATTAAGTTTCTATTTTATACCAGTAATTTGGCAAAATGTGACAAGTCCACATGTTTGTAAGGATTAAAACCAATATAAACATTAGCATGCTACATGAGTGTATATATGTTGTACTGTTTAGTAGTCCTCTCCCTTTGGTATATGCCTTAGCAAATGCCTTTACTAAACAGGGACAGGTAAGGATCTTTATAGAATTTAAATAAAAATTTAAACAGTCATAAAAGGATGCTTATACCAATTACAGCAAATCTAACAATCTAAAACAATAAAAATTAATAGTCTCCAACCATACGTACAACAAAGATAGTAAAGTAAAATTCCTTTAATGTAAGTCAGGGTGTATAAAAGCATATCTGATGTTATTCCATTTACAAGAGTCTAAGGAATTTAAGTCACATAACACATAGGGCTGTATAACTTAAAAAGAGTTGTAGAAAAGTAGAACAATTTTTAAAAGTTTATCTGTTTGTACTTAATAGATTATAGCAGAAAATGAACAACCAGGAAGCAAATATTGAATGGGTTAGTAAGGCCCTCTTCTCCCACAATGCACTTTGGAATCTTCACAGCTTTTTAGAAAAATAATTACAAAACCATGGTCCCTGAAAAAAAGAAATCACCTGACACCATCCCATGGGTGTGACATTAAGACTTATTTTTCATCTTCAATTTTTAAATCATTTTTATATTTTCTTTGGCACCTCAAGTAACTCAATATTTGTTCATATAAATCTTCACTAATAAATAATGTACTCTGAATTGCTTTAAGAAGCAACAGAAGGTGTGGATTTGTAGGATGGGAGAGGGAGTAATTAGGAGGAGTGGGAAGGGGAACTTGCAGAATATATTATGCAAGAAAAAAATCTATTTTCAAAGAGAAGCAAATGATGGATTTGATTTTTCTCGTGTTACCTTGGTCAGAGTATCTAGTATATCATTGTACATTCTTCCTATCAAAAACTAAGCCTCAACATATCTTCTGTAGTCTTTAAAAACTTATTTGAACCTCGTTCACAGTCATTCCCTAGACTCACATTGGAAATTTTAGCCAAATCTCTACAAAGAAAACGATGATGTTGATATATGTCAAGAAGTGTTTTAAACAAAATATTTTAATAAAATAAAACAGAGACTTTTTTAAGGAATGGGGTTATTCCATTTTAAGGATTCATGAGTTTCAAATCTATAAAGCAGCTTAGCAGGACTTGACAGGAATTAACACTGTTGTCTTGAGACAGAAGTCCTTCTAGAAAATTGAATTTTTGCCCTTCAGACCTCTAACAGATTGAATTAGGTCTGCTCATATTATGGAGAGCAATCTCCTTCACTTAAAATCACCTGAGCAGTGATGTTAACCATGTCCTCAAAATACCTTCATGGCAATGCTAGATTAGTGTAGATTAAATTATAGAGTAGGATGTCCTTTTCAAATGTACAGATAGCAGCCTTCTCAGTAGAACTTACAACCATCTATATCTAATCTTATTAGCCAGAAATCAGACATAGATAAAAGGTAAGAAGGAAGAAAGGAAAGAGAAGAAAGTGATGAAAAGAAGGGAGGAGAAGATGGGGAAGGAAGGCAGGCTGATCTCAATAACCCATAAATCTTGATATTATACTGCTATTTATCCCCCCAAAATACCTGTACATACTAGCATGTGCTGTATGATCAAAGCTGTATCCCCAGTCTTCAGTGTTTTAAGAAATATAGGTTGATTACTAAATTGTTCTAACATTATCAATAATGGCTAAGGAAATGGCTCAGTGGGTATAGCATTTCCTGTGCAAGAATGAAAACACTTCAGACCACCTAGCACTCAGGTGTAAAAACTGGGTGTGGCTGGGAATGCAACCCCTGCACTATGAGGCAGGAAGCAATTAGAAAAATTCCAAGGGCTGTGGACCATACAGTCTAGCTGAAAAGCTAGCAAACTTCAGGTTTAATGGGAGACCCTGTCTGTCTCAAGGGAATAAGACAAAGTGATAGACTAGGACACCTGAGTCCTCTTTTGCTATATGTATGTATGTGTATGCATATTATGCATATACACGTGTATATATGTACATGTGTATATATATATGTGTATATGTATATATATCTCATGATTATAAATAAAATCATATTTATAATCATATGATGTGGGATTCCCCTCTGTATGCTGTGTATATGTTTTATTACCATTTGTTAATTAATAAAACTGCTTTGGCCAATGGCTTAGCAGAGCAAAGCCAGGTGAGAAATATGAACAGGGATATAAACAGAAAGTAGGCAGAGTCAATGAGACACCGTGTGGCTGCCGAAATAGACAGATGCCCAGAACCTTTAGTAGTAAGCCACAGCCTGGGGGTGATACACAGAATTAATAGAATTCAAGATGTAAGAGCTAGCTAGAAATACGCCTGTGTCATTGGCCAAGCAGTGTGGTAATTAATATAGTTTCTGTGTGAATATTCAGGTCTGGGCTGCCAGAAATGAATGAGCAGTCTCTGCCTACAATCATATGTATGTATTATCATAAATGGACCACCACAAAAGTATAAGATGATACATCTCTCTCTCTTAGCAGTGATCTTTAGTGTATTTTTGATCAAAATTATATGAAAATTTTATTCCAACAAACAAGGAAAACTCAAATGCATCCCAGATTCTAGAGACCATATTACTGCCACCTTCCAGGCACATCAACCAATATTGCATCTTCTTCCCTGGTAGTACTCAAACTGAAGTGGTAGGCTCAGGTATGGAGCAGAAGATGGCAACTTCTCTCTGCTTACTGTCTGAACATAACTGAAGACTTGGAGTTTGACTCCAACATGACAGCATTTAAAGCCAAATGAATGCCTCTTCAGACTAAATGACAGGGAGACATTTATGGAAGAGAATGACATCCTCTAAGAATTTAGCATCTCCATTCTTCCCAAATTTGCCTTTACCTCAAACCAAATGAACAAAAAAAGTCCCTGCAATTGGTTAAAGTACTGTATTCTGCTTCTAGTTAATTTTTAATTATTATTCCATCTTAATTATTCCAGAGAAGGGACTCAAGTATCTCTCACAGTATTTTCTCCTCCTCTGAGCCATCTCCCAGGGATGTCCCCTTGCTAGCATAACCTTGCTTAAGAGCTTTCACTTCAGTAAATCTGGTGCAAAAAAGTATTTTTAAAAATAAGTTCCTTTACTAAATTTGGATCAGACAGTCACTTTCTTGGCAAAATATCCAGTCAGCAGTTTGATAAACATACAAATTCTACTACCTTGAACCTCATCTATTAATAGCTTAAAACTAGTAGCTTCTGAGCTAAAATTTGTACAAATGTGAGACATACAAGTGAGGTCAACTGTATAATGGTCTAAATTGATCTGGCTAAGTCTATGGTGAAAACATCCTAATGCTCAAAAGAGAAATCACTGTGACCTCTTATATCTATGTGTTTCTGGAAGCAACAGGACCATCTGTGACTTGTTATGGCCATCAAAAAGACAAACTAGTACAATGCTTGCTAATACAGGTTCTAAGGTCATTAGAATATGCTTATCTGCTTCCTGATTTCCCCAGCCCTAGCATCATCTTATCTTTGATCAGTGACAAGGATGTTTATTTGTTTAGATCTGCATTCGATGCTCTATTATACACTAAACTTAGGTTTATGAATACTTTTTGCATTGGCTTGACAAAATCAACAATACAGTTGAACATTTATTCTTCAAGTTTTAAAGAAGTACTCTCTTGGACCTTGTAAGTTCATAGTAATAAATTTAGAGGCACTTGCTTTCTAAGGATCTGCTCCTACAAATGTGTTGGTGATGTCTTACTATATTCTCTGAGAATCTTATAAAATTAACTACCTTCATTTGAGAATAGCATTACTATAAATGAAACTCGAAGTATCTAAGAATAAACCCTACCTTTATCAGACTTAAGTGCATTAGGTAGGCTCCAACATCAGACAAAATGGAAAGTCTCATTCCCCTCATAGCCTGGGAGCTATTCATGATTTGACCTAACTAATTACTAAATGGATTTCTTGGTCTCATAGGATGATGTAGATATTGAATTCCTAACTTTTCCGATGTAATGACTGCAGACCTACCTTTGTCTTTTTTTTTTTTTTTTTTTTTTGAGTAGACACTAGATAGCTGTATATAACTGAAAGGCCTTTAAAAGCCCCTTGTCTGGGCTTCTCAATCACTGTAAGCATATCTATCCATTTAAATATGAAAGGCTGAATCTAAAATGTTAGCTCCAAAGACCATCATTGGTCATGTATTTTCTTTGTCCCCAGAGAAAAATCTTGCCCTCTTTATTTATATACAATGACTGCATCACAGTTACCTAAGGTCTCCCCTGACTTGATTTAAAAATAACTCTTCTATCTCAGTATTCTTCCGGCTACTCATACTTCACTCCTAACTAAAAATACCATTTTTCTCCTGCAGTGACCTCCTACTTAGAAACCTAAGGAGGGGGCTCTTAACCCAGACATGTGATCTATTCTACTCAGTCATGCTCGATTCCATCCCTAGCCAGAAGTCAAATGTGCACAGTTGCTGAAAATGTAGCCTTACTTAAGCCTTCCAGGCATTGGGAAATGGAAGAAAATGTGTTTGGACTGTGAATAGGCTTCGGGGTGGTTCATGGCTTTTCTATGCCTTGAAGATAAGTTATGTTTAAAAGGCAGGTGGTGCTCCATGTATGACAATCATAGGCAGCCCCTCCACTCCCTAGCTCACAATGAGCTAAGTTCTCACTACTGCTTCAACTCACCCTTCTCCCAGTTCCAATCTTTCATATGCAAATAAAGCTGAATGGCTTAAATGTTTACTTTATGCACTCAAGATTGCCATCAATAAATAACTCAATGGGATTTTTCATAAACAAAAATGACAAGAATCCATCTAGAACCTACAACCTTGAACTTTGGTACACTGGAAATGTCGGTAAAATTTCTGTGGAAAGTCCACCACAGGAGACTTGATGAGGAACTGCTAGGCACTCATACTGCAATAAATTCCCATCAGCCATAATCATGCGCAACCATGTAACGGAATAGACTCTGTGTGTGTGTTGGGCAACAAAATAAATCTGTAGAAATTTAGAGAAACTAAAATAAATCATTAGTGTCCGCCACTGAAATCAACAACAAATAGAAAACTTAGAAGATCTACATAAACTTTAGCTGATAGATCAGCGAAGAAATCATGACTGAAAATTAAGCAGTTTTTTTAAATACCCCAAATTTTGAAATGTGACTAAAACTCAAATTTTAAGAAAAAATGTAACTTAAGCCAACGCTTTGAAATTTTAGATGAAATAGACAATTTTCCGAAGATAAAAGCTGCTATATTTTTTTCAAGAAGAAAGAAAGTGAAAAGTATTTCTACAGCACTTTAGGCAACCTCTTTCTAACCCTGTTCTGTCAAATGTTTAAGCACAAGTAATTTCTGTCCTACAAAGGCTCCCCCCAGAGACTGCAATATGATGAAGCGTGCCTCACTTCACTGTATGAGCCTTGCTTCATTTTTATATTGAACCTGTAAGCACAATGCTAAAAAAGAAATTTCTATTGATTTTAACTCACAAATGTATACATGTACACATTTGCTAGAAAAAAAAATCTGTTAAAAAGTAGCACAAAATGATACAAAGATAATACAGCAGAACCAATTTCACTCTCCACAAAAACCCAAGGTTAAGGTAGCATGGGAAAACACCTATAGTCATTTGCCACATTAGTACATTAAAAATGAAGTCAGGCCAGGTGTGACTGAATGCAGAAAAAAGTAATAGACAAGAGTCTACATTCATTAATTATATCATCTAAAAGTCTTGGATAGCAATGTATCACTCAAGTTCACTGATAAAAAAGGTGCTACCTTTGCAGAATGCTGGGTGTAAGGCAAGTGCTACACACCACACTATGTCCCCACTAAATTATGTGCTAAAGCCTTATTCACAATGCGCTAGTATTTCAGAAACCAAACCTTTAGGGAAATTCCATGTAGATGAGGATATGTGAGATCCTCAAGATGGGATTACTGTCTCTCAAGAAAAGGCCAAGTTGTCCCTCGCCTTCTCATCCTTCCTCTCTGCCTTGTGAGGACACAATGAAAAGTTGCCGTTTGATAGTCTGGCCTGACCAGTCACCAGATTTTTAACCACCTCAGCCACTAAATGTGCCATCACCTGGATCATAGACATCTCAGCCTCTGAAACTCTAAGGAATAACTGTATTCCTACACTGTCTCATGTCTAAGCCACATAGCTTATGGTATTTTGTTACAGTGACCAGATAGGACTAAGACAAGGCTAAGAATATGATTAGGAGATTGTGTGCCATAAAAAATAAAAAAGACCTCCTAGCAAACTGGAAAAGAAGAATAATTTCCTTAACCTATAGAAGATACTTCTGAGAGACTGGCTAGATAACCCAGCAGGTAAAATTCCCAGAAGTTTTATGGTAAATAAAGAAAACCAAATTCAATGATTTCCTGTAACCTCTGCATACACACTGTGGCTAGAACTATCCACCCCCCAACACAAAATAAATAAATGAGAATTTATTTAATATAAGACACCTATAGAAATAAATGTTTATTTCCTACTTAATGATAAAATAATGGCATTCTTTTTCAAGGTAATATCCAATAATATTTCACTGGCATACCTAGGCAATTTGTAAGAAAACAAAAATAAATAAAATTTATCTAGGTTGAAATTGGAAGAGTTATTATTCACAGATGATAAGATTTTTGTGTGAAGAAACTTTTAATACTGACTGTTTTTAGATATGCATTTTATAAGACTAATGAAATCTAAACTAATATAAAACAATCAATAGTACTTATATTGTAACATCAAACAGTAATTCTATTATAAGAAATTGCTCAAAAAACACAAATATAAGATGTCTAAATAAAAAGATGATCCTATAAAGTTGTAACACATCAATGTTTTACAGAAAATGATTGGAGTGCTTACAAAGTAGAAAGAGACTAAGGATGAATCAGAAAGCATACTAATAAAATAATGCCAAATCTCTCCTGATTGATCCATAAATCCATGAAGCCCATTCAAAACTCAGCAAATGTCATTGTCCTCATTGTCTATGCAATATGATAGTGTCCTTTGGAAAGCTATTTGAAAACAATATATCTTATGAACCACTAATTCCATTTAGTGTTTAGAAAAACACTCTATTATACCGTGTATATGTAAGTTCAGAGTACTTGTTCAAGCATGATGATAGCATTTCTGCTCAGAGTAGAAGAAATTTTCATATTGGTTTTCTATTGCTGTCATACCCTGATGTATGCTGTGAATACCATTGGTTAATAAAGAAGCTGTTTGGGTGGGGCCTTTGATAGGGTGGAGCAGAGCTAGGTAGGGAAATGTCATTCCCCTCTGTATGCTGTGAATACCATTGGTTAATAAAGAAGTTGTTTGGGGCCTTTGATAGGGTAGAGCAGAGCTAGGTAGGGAAAACTAAACTGAATGCTGGGAGAAAGGAGGCAGAGTCAAAGAGAAATCACGTAGCCCTGACGGAGACAGAAGCCAGAACTTTACCTGGTAAGCCACAACCACGTGGCGATACACAGATAAATAGAAATTGGTTAAATTAATATGTAAGAGTTAGCCAATAAGAAGCTAGAACTAATGGGCCAAGCAGTGATTTAATTAATACAGATTCTGCGTGGTTGTTTCAGGAGTCTGGGTGGTCGAGAAACAAGCAAACGGCCTTATACAACAATAACCATTTTCAGAGTTTTGCTAAAGAACTGACAAGAATATCAACTGTGCATGCTTGTACTCAGCCCCTGAACTCAAACTGGAAGAATTCTTCTTCGAAGAAAAATATGACTCAATTAGGTATTTCCAGAAAAATCTTCACTCTGTGTTCTTAACCTTAATTAGGACTCAGAAGTTCCAAAATTTCATTTGTCGTGTAAGATAGCATATTCACAGGTTTGAGGCATCTTATGGGGACCATTATTCTTATTAGTACTAGTGAAATTAGCAAATCAATGTGCTTTTCTATGACGATTTAGAAAAGCTAAATGTGTTTTCCAGAATACGCTATTATTATTCTCATCACCATCATAATCATTATTTTTAATATTGTTATTATTGGTGGTGGTGGCATGTGTTTTTAGGCTCAAGGAGGCCAGAAGAGGTCATGGAATCACAGAGCTATAGGCAGGCAGTTGTAAGCTGCCTAACATGGGCGCTGAGAAACAAACCTTGGTCCTTTTGGAAGACCAACAAGTGCTTTTAACCATAAGTCAGCTCTCCACCCCTCAAAAATCACTGAGGTGGCTGAAGGAAAAAAAGCAAAGCTCTGCAAGGGATTTGGAAAAGGAAGCAAGCAGCTTCAACCATGACCAAAAAGTTGGTTATCATGATTAACTAAGAGATTAAAACTTCTGAAGAACCCACTTCTCCCCAGCTTCCCCATACTCTCATCCATTCTGTGTCAAATTTGTCTTCTTATTTGCTGTTCCATGTTGAATCTAGGTCCACCATCAAATGCTTGTTTGGTCTCTCCTATGGATAGATCTCTACACAAGGTTTCTTTTTGTGGATTTACCTTGGCAATGGGACATGAAATGACTTTCATTTCCTTTGCAAGCTTTGATTTGCTACTCATGCTCCTGTCTTAAGATGCACTTGGCTAGTCCTTGAACTCTCCTCTATGACTTCTCTCTTCCACGTACCCCTACTTTTATGTAAAGTCAATTGCTATTAAAAATCTCTTGTTTACATGATACACATTAGTAACATACTTCTCTAAATGAACCCTTGATTGGTATAGTCCATAAAATCTAAACAGACAATTATGTAGTAGCATATTCTATACATATATGATATCATAAGTGAGTCAGTTGGATATACAGGTAATAATTTCAGTTAATAGAATGCATAGTTGTTGCCTTGAGGCTGTTAGAAACCTTTAGTCTTATGTAGAGTAAAATTTCTTCACCTGTCTTTTGATAATCCCTTGAAACATACCATAGGATGATTAGTGGTAGACCCTGGACCTAGCATCCATATCTCGATCCAAGGAGACAAACTCCCTGTATGACACGATTTTCTTTACCGGCAAGAAGAAAGAAATGCACCTCAATAGGTTTTATGCCAAGTCTCCTCTGGGAACACAGAGTGGTATCACTGTTGTGTTTCTCATTCATCGAGCTCTCTCTAGCGCCTGACAGTATGCTAAAAATCATTTCATTTAATCCTCACAAAAAAATATGTCTAACAGAACAATGGCCTCACTTTTTACATGTGTTACTGGGGCTTTAAGAGTTTGAGTAGCTTCCTACAGTCCACATGTGAGTGTGGATCTGGGCAAGGAGCCCAGTTCTGTCTGAATCTGATGCCTGCATCAAGTTACTGTGGGATCCAAAGTTAAAAACAAAACTGAACAAACCAACAACATCCATAAAACATATTTAAGAAAAGAATAGTGTTCTTTCGCATCTGGCATTTCCTGTTTGGGCAACAATTAACCTTTTTATTCGGTTCAAGCCATTGAGCTCCTACCCCAATGAACAAATTCATGAAAAGTTAAGACAGGTCATGGAGACCATGGAGGGTCAAACAGTAAAATGATGGTACCAATTCTCAGCAAATTGAGCCTCAAGCTCTGGAGTCAGGTAGATCTGAGTTTCCATGATAACTGAACAAATTAATAAGGAAAAAAAACTTTGATATCTCTGATAGATAATTCTGTTATTACAACTGCAAAATATGAACTAAATTGATTTAAAATATAAATGTCTATTATTTAAAATCTTTATCACTACTTACCAGGAGGAACAATGCTTTCTTGAATAATATATCTACTTTTTATTTTTCACTTGAAATTCTCTAGACTCCTATAACAAAAATGATTTTTGCAATTCAGCTCAGATTACCTGCTTAAAGAAGTTCAGATATAAAGCCAGGTGTGGTATTACACACCTGTAATCCTGGCACTCAAGAAGCTGAAACAAGAGGTTCTCAAGCTGAAAGATAGCCTTGGATTTTAAAATAGTTCAAGGACAGCTTGAGCTACATAGCAAGACCCTAACCCTAATTGCTATGGTATAGTTCAGTAGAGAATTCTTGCCTACCATGATTGGGTCCTAGATTCAACTCTTGACATTGAAAGGGAAAAAGTAAAAAACAACAACAACAAAAAAAAAACCTTTAAATCCACTTTGAACAAAATTATAGAATCCTATTTATTATTTGGTCACAATAAAAGGCTCCAACAAAACAACTTCAGGATCAGCATTAGACCTGGGTCTTAGATAATAATGGAACATGTAAGCAAAAGGTTGAAAAGCTTAGTCGAAGCTAAACTAAAGCAAGAACCAAAAAACGTCATTAAACCACAAGCTAATTATACCTAGGTGCATTGGACAGACCACAAGAAGGTTAAGTCTAATGCATGTATTTGAGTGAAAGGGGTATTAGCCATGATTTCAAGCTCACTATAAGGCACTATGTCTCTTCAAAAGCAGCAGAGCTGGTAACTGGCAGGGATCCAAGGACAAAGTAACCACTCAGACCTGCAGGATAGGTGTGCAGAAACGCTGCCATGTCCATGAAAGAATTACAGTAGAGCAGAAGGTAAGCAGAAGCCACTTTGATATACGTAAGCCCTGCTCATGGCCTCACATTTCATCGCTTAGGGTATTTGTTATGTTAAATTACATCCAAGCTCATTTTTCTGGTAGGGCCTCAGGGTTCTAAAATAATAATGTGAGCTAAAATAATAATGCCAAGAGATTCTAACAGAGAAACATTACCATCTTAGAGATGTCCCAAAGTTGAATATAAAAATCCCTATCATTGCAAAGTTTTCTAAGAGATACTGAATCTAAATATTGGATCTTTTTGTAAGATAAAGTCCAAACTCAATATAGCTTGCCTTTGTGACTTAATCATTATATACCACCCTAACCAGCTGACTCCACCTGGCCCTGTAGAATAGAGGTAGTATCTTTAATCTGCTGAGGCCTTGACTGACTCACAGCAATCAGCACTGTCTTTAGTGATTATTACTGAATTATTTAACAATAAGTTCCCTTTGAGCATTACTATAAAGAATTTAAAGTACTGTGTGACAAGTCGCAAGATATTTATAGCCCTGTCCTTACATCATTCAACTATATAAACCAACCTAATTCCTGCCCACAAATTTATTATTAGAAGTAGGTAGGAATGCAGTTGGAGTCAGTTTACATCTATTCCTTTTTTAAAATCTAGTGCTATGATCATGAACCTAAATGGGAGATGTAACCCATATCCCAATTATAATTAACCTGTTTGCCTTATATACAAAGAGTTAGACTTTCACCAATAGATCCTTTTATTCTCTAAGAAAGCAGCATTGGAAATACTACTATATCTTCTTGATCTATAGAAATTTCATTACAATTTCTAGTTTATTCCCACTAGTTTCATCCTATTTCTATTTGAAAGACACATCTTTTTTCACCAGCATGTACCCCAAAACAAGTACTGAGTTTAGGAGGAACAGCATCTGTCTGGAAAGGGGACCCACTCCAAAGTGAGCAAGCATTTCCAGTCTTATTTCTCAGAAACTGTACATACCTCTTCTGGTAAAACCCAGTAGGATTATCTTGACTACTGCTAGAAGAGTTTATTTCTTCATACAGTTATCCCTGTGACAGGCTGTGACACACTGGTACTGTGTTTGGGCATTTACTGAGTACCCGTATCTCAAGCAAATAACAGTCTGAAATATTGATTTCATGAGTAAAAACATCCATTGTATTGGAAAGACAGAGGATCAAAATAAGTTTGTTTAATTAATTTGGGGGATGCTATCTGGGTAAGGGGTGAATTTGGAAGGACTGTGGGGTGTATGGGATAGGGGTACATGATATGAAATTCCAAAGAATCAGTAAAGAATTATGTTTAAAATCTATTATCATATTCGATATGTGGAATGGCAAGGAAATAGTTGTGAAACATTGAAGCCAATATAGAGCCAAAAGGACAATGCATGATGAGGCAGGGAGACCTTCATCCTATGGATAAGCAGTGTGAATCCAAGTTTACTTCTTTTAACCTTTGATCCCATTGTGCTATTTGAATCTGTCAATCCCCCATACCTATCCAGGCTTATCACTATCAACTTCTATCCTGAATTTTACAAAATCTCTACAGATTTCAAAGAAATCAGATGCCCTATACGTAAAAGTAGTATTGCTGCTCTACAGTGCCCCTATTGCTTCAAACTTACAGGATTCTTGAAAGAGATAGAATACAATACATTGTTAATCACAAAGTGAAACAATTAAAAGCATTGTCTAAGGCCTCTTTCAGACAAGTGAGGCATATACAGTCTCCTAGTCATTGACAGACAGGCCAATAGTCAGAAAATAGTTCTATAAGGTTCAAATGAAGCCAAGCATTATGGAGCACATCTGTAATCCCAACACTTGAGAGGTAGAGGTAGGAGGATCAAAAGTTTACTATCGGTCCTGGTTAAATGAGGCCATGTCTCAGGAGATAAAAATAAAAACATCTTAAATGGTATTTTGCCTTTAATCCCAGCACTCAGGAGGCAGAGGCAAGCAGATCTTTGTGAATTCGAGGCCAGCCTGGTCTACAAGAGCTAGTTCCAGGACAGGCTCCAAAGCTACAAAGAAACCCTGTCTTGAAAAACAAAACAAAAAAATGGTATCTTGATAATGGTATCTTGATAAGGATGAAGTTCCAGAGAATAAATTGGGGCTTCACAAGTATGGGAAAATACAGTGGCCCAAGAAGGAAAGATTATAGCCTCATAATGTAATATTGACAATGGAAATTCCTATCTTTAGTTTTTTACTTTTCAATATGTCATGAAATATTTGATTCCCTTGGACTGGGCAATCACACTTACATTTCCTCCTTTCATCACTAATACCTCCTCAGCTGCCTTTGCCTCACATGTGCCAGATTTTATTGTTGCATTCCCTTGAAGACTCATCTTTTCTTAGTGTCATCCTCCTCCTATAGTGATTCTTCCCCTTGAATATTTATGTTTGTGATCTTCCAGGTTATACTCAAAGAATCATCAATTCATCTTGGCTATAGACTTGTAGACTGCTTGCCATGGCTACTCATGCTGACAATGATATGGGATTCCCCTACTAGAAATGGGTTAAATTAAGATGTAAGAGTTAGCCAATATGAAGTTAGAGCTAATGGGCCAAGCAGTGTCTTAAATAATATAGTTTCTGTGTGGTTATTCTGGGACTGAGCTGCCAAGCAGCCGGGAACCATCAAGCAGCCACCTTATTCCAACAAACTGGTATCAATGTGGTTGACTAAATCCACATAAAACCTGAGAAAGCTTAAAAGGAATCCTAGACACAAAAGAACAGAGTTAAGCATGGTTTGGTAGTGGCATTTTCTTGCCTGGGCTCCGTTTGCTAGAAGCAAGCAGAGTCATGACTCGTTTAAGAAAGGATTTCCTGATTCAGTAGTAGCAGAAAAAAAGTCATGCTATTTTGAAATGCTGGATTTCTGGGCCATGCTGCCAGCATGAAGTCAGTTTTGTTATATGTATATTTCTGCTCTTAAGTAAGATTTTGTGTGTGCAGCTCATTTTATAAAATGTAATGTATAATTAAGAAATATAGGTTAATAGGGAGATAGTAGTCATGTTAATTACATTTTCTAGATATATTTCAGTTAGGTGTACTTCAAATCTTTCAGAGACCTTCAGAATATGGCATTTAGGATGTTTCAAGAATTTAGGACTTATCATGACAATGAGACACATCTGCTCCTGGCAGTACCAATAACTTCAAGAGAAAGATGGGCATCGAAGAGGCTCCTTATGGAGTTTGCTAGCCTTTTGGGCAAGAAACTGCTCTTGCCTGGACTTGCTTGATAAACTGGACATATAGGACCCACAGATAAATGACTGCTGAACTAGCCTAAAGGTGAGACGATCCTTGGGGGTTCCTGCTTCATGAAAGAGTTGAAAGATACTCTGCAGGACACACAAAAAAAATGTGACTGACAAACTGCCAATATAGGCGGAACTGTCTTTGAAATTTCCTGCTTCGTGGAAAAGTCTGCTGAATACTATGGGCCTATAGACTGAAGATTGATGCCCCAATGGTACAGAAGAACTTTGAGTGACTGTCCAGGCAGTGAGATGTTTTGGAAGTTGCTTACAATGCACTTCCTGTTTACTTAAGTAATATTTTATCCTTCTGGAGTCTTTGATAGAGTTGAAGAATTTATAGTTATAGTTTTCTTTAGATATGAATATGTAAGTATTGTAATAGTAATTCTTACTTGATACCTGTTTTGTTATATGTAATTTTACTATGTTAAAATTAAAGCCTTCCTTTTTGTTGTAACAGAAAAGGGGAAATGGTGTGGGAGGTCTTTCTGTCTACATGTTGCTTTTAATGGTTAATGAATAAAGAAACTGGCTTGACCTGATAGAGAAGAATAGAGGCAGGGGGGGGAAACTAAACTGAATGCTGGGAGAAAAAGGTATAGTGAGAGAGAAGCCATGTAGCCCCACTGGAGACAGATGCCGGAACTTTAGTCACTAAGCCACAGCCACAGATTAATAGAAAAGGGTTAAATTAATATGTAAGAGTTAGCCAATAAGAAGCTAAAGCTAATGAGCCAAGCAGTGATTTAAGTAATATAGTTTCTTTGTGATTATTTCAGGGATGAACAGCAAGGAAAAAAAAAAACAAGCAGCCTCCTCCAACATGACAACACCAAAGACAGCACAGTTTCTACCCAGGGCAACATTCTTTTCCTCCAATGCTTCCATCTGTAAACTTCACACAGCTCACAACTTGTATGGTTTTCCAACCTCAAAATTATGAAGACTAACCAGCCTATATGTAGTTCTACCTGCCTTTATTTCAAGTGTACATCTTTCGTGGGATCAATCTGTCCTTTATTATTGTTGGCCCTCTAGTCTTTATCTTCCTCATCTCCCCTTGAAAACTTCCATTAATATATAATGGACCAGTGGAGTTCCCTTTCACTGTGGGAACTACAGCACTTTTCTGAACTTTGGTAACTTTGTTTCTACATTTCCTAAGCATGCTATTACTATTTCATTATAACCACAAGGCAACAGCTTCCAAAACCTTGCACAATCTGGCATTGGCCCACATTAGCAGCCTAATCATTTTCCATATTCACTGAAGCCTGCCCTTCCTTTATGTCTGCCCTTCAACAGACAAACAATTCCATTTCTAAGTCTTTTTCCTGCTGCTGCTTTTGTCAGGATGCTGTTTCCCAGGATTGTGTTTGTTTGTTGCACAATTAATTGATACTACACAAGTTTCAACTCAACCTCCTCAAGAGAAACCTTTCTGCCATGCTCCTTTATATCATCAAATGCACTACTTCATACACGCATGCACACACACATGGACACACACACACACAAATATGGGCCATTGTAACCTAGATGCAAAGATTCTGAATTATTCAATGCTTCAAACAGTGCCTGGAAACTGATGAGTGCTCGTTAAATATTTGTGAACTGACAGATCTGGGGAAATCTGTCAATCTGAAGAGCATAGCTAAAATCTATTAGAACATCTCCCAAATTCTGAAAATGTGTGTCAGATTTTGTGTTCAAAAACATTTTCAATTCTGAACTTTTTCTTTGTTTCCCATTTTATCATCCAATTCTAGGGAAACTGGTATTATTTACTTCAATAATCTCTAATAGCTATCTTGAAAGCCTGACAATGTCTGTACATTGGAAAATTTATTATCGGTATGTTTTATATATATTCAAAAATACTCATGCATTTTTTTTGTCCTTTCCTGACTGTAAGAGCTAATATTGACAGTCAACTTGAGAATCATCCATGAGACAAGTCTTTGGGCATCCCTGTGAGGGCTTTCTTTGATTAGGTTAATTGAAATAGGAAGATTTACCTTAAATGTGGGCAGTGGCCTAGATTTAGGAGGTCTTGGGAAAGTGCTTCACCTTCAAGTATTGTTGCTGAACTCATTTACACTGCTACTCATTGCATCCTTTGCTGACATCACAACACAAATTATCCTGCCTTCTGATTTATATTGAAGACCAGTGGCTCTCCAGGAATCCGCTGAGATTTCAGCACCAGACTGGAATTGCTGAGACATGTAGCCTTGTATTTACTAAATTCTCAACCTCTGCAGTATAAGGACAGCCATTGGTACATTACCCAGACTGTATCTTATAAGCCAATTTAAAAACTTCACCTTCAGCGTATTTATTCTATCTGTTCTGTTCCTCTCAGAATCCCTGACAGATCTTTTCTCTTTCAATTTATTTCTTAATACAAGTATATGTTCTCCAGATCACCTTTTCTAAAAGTGATTCTTTGTCCTCTTGTTTCAAGCATCACTATACTCCACTCTTGCCTGCTATACTCATCCTAATTTCTGACATCTGGGAGCTATAGGAAATAAGAAAACAAGTGATACGTGACAATAATCCCATCACTCAGGAGGCAAAGACAAAAGGATCTCAAATTCAAGGCCAGTCTGGATTACGTAGTGAGTTCCAGCTGGCCTGGTCCACATATCAAGACCTTGTTTCAAACACAATGACAAAAGAGAGTAAATGTGAAAGGAAGTTTATTTCTCATTATGCTCCCACATCAGTCCATTCCCTGCCTTAGCACAGAAGGCTAAGATAAGAGTTCAGTTATACCCTCATCATGTACTTTTTTTTCTCCAGCTCCTACTGGCCACACTCATTTCACTGTGCTTCACATTTGTAGCCAGACACCTTGGAAAGCTAAAACCACATTAGCTTTTAAAATTACACTCCTTAGGGGGTGTGAAGAAGGACCCTTAAAAGAAATCCAACAGTAGCTCAGAATTGAGAATAATAGAGGGTTATCTACTTAGGGGTAGACTCACAGATCACAATCCTCTGCTGGAATGGGGAACAGCAACCGAATCCCACAGCCAGAAAAGAGACCTGAGCAGTGCCTTACATTGGCATAAATAGTATAAGAGGCCACGCCCAAGTGGGTGGGTAACTTAAAGGCTACTGGTAGGAATTCCTACAGCAGGGGTGTTTTTCATTTTTAGAGGAGTGGGGGAAGGCTCTTCTAATGATGAAGAAAATATTATATAGAAATAAGGTCACATTGTTCAATTTATCCATTTGTTAAGCGAAATATGTTATTTAAAAAAAGTTATACCACCATTTTTCTTCCTTTTATGTAGCTCTTACGTGCTCTCTTTTCATGCTTCTTTTTGAAAATGTATGAAGGAAAACACTTTAGTGCCAGTGAGATATGTGAGCAAGCTGGGGTGCTTGCCAACAAGGTTGAGAACTTGAATTTGACCTCTGGGATTCACTAGGTGGAAGAGGAGAACTGGTTCCCTCCATCTGTCCATGGACACATGCATCATGGTACTTGTACATAAATAAGTTAAAATAAATAAATAAATGTAATGAATTTTTAAGGAACACTCCATAAGAAGTATGTAAATGCTTCAGATTTAGATACATTTGCATTTTATGATGATCACTCCTTCTGAATAAACGGCAGTAGACAGAGGGTCACTGAAGATCAGAGACAACACAGACTGTGCAGCTTCTAATTCTGGCAGACAGCTACAGCCA
The DNA here is from genome assembly GCA_004026605.1 of Ondatra zibethicus. NCBI lineage: Eukaryota > Metazoa > Chordata > Mammalia > Rodentia > Cricetidae > Ondatra > Ondatra zibethicus. The sequence continues at coordinate 18,909 of PVIU01016069.1, forward strand.
GCAGTTTGCAAAAAAAAAAAAAAATGTGAATTGGGATTTTGAAGAGGCAGTAGCACTCCCAGTGCTAACACAGTGGTGTCAAAATAACCAAGATGTGGAAACAAGCTCAGTGTCTATGAACAAATGAACGGGTACAGAAAGAGTGGTATATAAACATACAATAGAATCCTACTCATGCTTCAGAAGGAAGGGCATGCTGTGATATGGAGCAACAGCCAAGAATATTGAGGACAAGGAGCTTAGCCAGCTATAGAACACAAACATTGCCTGATTCCCACTACATGAAGAATCCAAAATAATCTCAGAAAAGCAGAGCGAACTGCTGGTCCCCAGGGACTGGGGAGGGAGAGAAATGAGGAGTTGGTCACTAATGGCTACAAAATTTGCTGTGTGTGTTGTGGTGCATGAGAGAGCTAGTGTGTAGTGTGGAAAGTCCTTCGTATTAGCTCAGTAAGCAGAAAATTACTGAGGCCCTGTCTCATGTTGCATGATTTTAGCACAATCAATTCTAGGGTTTTATATATATTTTCCCTATGTATCAGCAGTGAGGGGGCTTTTATTTTATTCTTTTCCTTTTCGTTTAAGGGCACTGTCTACTTTGGCAGATGAGTGTGGCCAATTTACATTTTTCTAGTTATGTAAGATGTTATGTGTGGAAAGTACTTAAAAAGCTCCATTTCACTTCGGTGATATTTTAGCTTCTTTCTCAAACATGATATGGCGCCTTGGGAAATTGCTACTTGGTTGTCTTGTCTTATGCATAACTCTGGCTCAGGCTTTGCCACATTGCCCATGAAATCTACATCCACCAGAATTTGTACCCAGTGTGCTGGTACCCTTGGACTTACTGTACATTGTCAGCTGACCCTTATGCTGTGTTTTCTGTTTGGGTAACCCCATGCTCAAAAGACACTTTAGGCCTATTTGGTACATCTAGCATAAAGTTGGGGAGAGTTAGATCACTATCAAGGAACTTCACAGGAGAAAGGATCCTGGAGAATACAAACAAGAGGGCAGAATGCAGTCTCAACTGAAAGAAAACCCAGAAGGATATGGCTCTAGAAAGCATGAGAACAGAGACACATGGTGCAGAAGGGTTGGATGGAAGACAGTGATTAGCAGTCACAGAGTTAGGCAAAATTTTAATATGCCTCCATTCCTAGAATAAACGATAGTGAATCCTGGTCCTAAATGGATTCAATTGGTTAAAAGTAATGTTCAAAAATAACGAAAAAGAGTAATGTTAATCATCAAATTGAATTTCTAAAGCACTTACTACTTGTATCTAATTACTGTGCAGAAAAGCTCTAGATATTGACAAACGACAAAAGGGCGGTGGGATGAGTTTCAGCTGGCTAGCGCAGAAAAGCCAACCTGTGTCGGTCCTGAAGCATCCATGTCTGTGTCTGTAAACGGACTCACATGCTGTCTGCACCACAGAGAAAATATGGTTTCCCTTCAAACTACAGGAGGAATTCTGATTTTGAGCTGAAGAACTACTCTAGGATAATTTAGATTATAAAAGCAATTGTGAAAAAGCGGAGAGGGGGATTTTAGCTTTAGCTAAAGTTTGTAAGCAATAGAAACTGCTAGTCATTTTAGAGACTGGGGTCTTTACAAATGCCAAATCCTTGTCTTTCTCTTTGCTTCCATATACATAGGAATAAAGAAAAGGGTTTCAGTAATCCATCTCAATGTCATACTATAATAATAGGTATTCGCTTGTTTTAATTGAAACTATATTTTATTTTATATAATGTATTCTGATTATCGTTCCTCCTCCCCCCCCCCATTCCTCTCAGCTCCTCCCAAGTTACACAAATACACATCCTTTCTGGATCTCTCTGTTTTGTTTTGGTTTTGAAAATAGATTCTTTTCCCTCATAAGATATAACCTGATTACAGCTTCATCTCCCACACACGCACACTTATTTTCTGTCTCTCATTAGAAAACAAACAGGCTTCTAAATGATAATAATATGTAATAAAATATAATTAATATAAGATGATAACAAACAAAAACTAACATATTGGAGTAAGACAAAACAAACAATAGGAAAGAAGCCCAGGAAAATGCACAAAAAAACAGATATAGACACAGATACCCACTTGTTACACTTAGGAAACCCATAAGTATAGTAAGTAGAAGCCATAAAATGCCATAAGGCAAAGAACCTGTAGGGTTAAAAAGGAAAAAAAAATAAAATATATTTAAACTAAATAAAATAACAGTAAAATTAAAAAAAAACACCCTATGAAACAATGAGACAAAGAACATCCAAAGTTGCCGTGAGTTCATTTTCGGTTGCCCATCTACTGATGGGTAGGCAGTCTACCCTTAAGTTCTCACTCTTTTCCCAGTGAGAATCCCTTGGGGAAAACTCCATTTCAGTTATAGATGGCTTCTGGGTTCGGGATGGGGACATGTGTCCACTTCTTCCAGCGTTAGGATCCCATCTCATGAAGACTATTTAGACTGAACATGCTGCCGCTGTGAGTTCGTACGTGCATGGATATGTTGATTTAGAAGGCCTTATTTTCTAGGTGTTTTCCATCCTATTTGGGTCTTTCTACCTTCACTTCCATAAGGTTCCCTGAGCTCTGAGAAGAGGGATTTAATGGAGATGGCACCATTATGGCTGAGTGTTTCATGGTCTCTCCTTTTATACATAATGTCTGGCTGTGGGTCTTTGTGTTTGTTCCCATTTGCTGCATGGAGAAACTTCTCTGATGAAGGCTGAGCAAGTTCCTGACCTATGAGTATAGTACAATGTCATTAGGAGTCATTTTATTTCTATGTTCTTTTAGTAGAACAGTACAATTTGGTTTTACTGGCTATCTGGTGTTGTGTCCTTAGTCATCAAAGCAGTGACAGGTATGAGTTCCATCTAATGGAGGGACCTTCAGTAAACTCAGATATTGGTTGGTCACTCCTACAATTTTTGTAGCTACCACTTCACTGACATATCTTGCAGGGAAATCACCACTGTAGATCAAAGTGTTTATGGCTGGGTTGGTGTTTACATAACATGCAGAGTACTTTCCTCTACCAAAGATGCAAGAACATAGAAATAAGGGCTCTATATAGGCACCAACTCTACTTCTCTGTGTTCAATGAATAATGAAGGGGTTGTCTTCAGCAATGGGGATTTGCTCTCTGTTTGTGGAGAGCAACTTATTTTCTGGTAAATAGCCCGAGTTGTTTGGTGGCTTCCATAGAACTGCCTTAGTGACGAACTAACCTAGATTCAACCCATTTCCAGTACCAGAACTCCATTTGGTGAAAAGGCTGTCCGGTTGTTGTTATTTTAATCTCAGAAACTAATGTATTTCAATTGGGGAAAAAAAGTAAAAACTCATAAGCAAGTCAGGCTCATGACTGTTATCCCAGCACTCTGAGATGCCAAGGCAAGGGGATTTCTGTGAATTGAAGGCCGGCCTGAGCTGTGAAGGAAATTCAAGGCCATCCTGTGTGACATGGAGAGAAACTCGCTCTAGCCCTCTCTCAAATCAGAAACAAAAACAGCTGGGAAGAGCAAGTAGGAAAACAAAACAAACAAACAAAGTAAAACCCTGCATCTTATTCTTGCTTCTCTGCTGCATTGTCTTAATCCAAAGGAAACTTGTATTGTAGAGCTCTTTGTCATAAACTGTACTCATTTTTAATCATTCCTATCTTACAGTAGCTACTATTTCATTTTTTAAGAAACAAAAATTGTATATTCCAATAACACAGAGTTTTCCCACCAAGTACCCAGTTCTGCTAATCCTAGACAACAGTAAAAGAACTATCTTAGCTTTTGTATTATAGTAACTGCCAGAGTTGGGAAAACAGCTCAGTCATTAAGAGCACTGGTTGCTCTTCCAAAGGTCCTGAGGTCCATTTAAGAAGACAAACATGTTATAAAGGCTAGGATCAAGGTCTGGATATAGACTGACTGTGCACATGACCAAGACTTTTCAATAACATTGTTCAACTATAATCAAATTTATAGAAATTACTATGGACTTAGGAACCTAGAAAGCAGGCCTTCTGACCACAGGCATGGTGCCCTTCAATTTCTGTCTCTCTTACTAGAGGATCCCGGGTGGTAATTTTTAGAAACAATGGTTACTTCCTTTCCTTCTACTATAATAGCTTCAGGTATCTCTGTCCTGTTGGAACTAGCATGCAAATCAAAACTCAGTTGGCTTAGATGATGTAATTATTTATCAATACACTAATGAAAGATCCCCTTAAAAATGACTTGATAAGCTCATATCACCCTTTTGTCACTACTGATAGATCTTATTCTACACGTGGTGGCTTCTTCTCCATCATGAGTAAAGTAACAGTTTCAGAGATAGCCTCCTCACAGTAAAGATGAAGAATAAATACTTAACTCAGGTATGATACAGAGAAAAAGTTAGTATTTGTTTACTCTCTCTTTATAAAAAGATGAAGCCCAAGCTTATGGGAAAGATTTAATAGGCTGGATGTTTGGCATGGAACCTAGTACTGGAGACTTTGGGTAAATTCCATGAGAGATTACAAGCTTGATGTTTGGTGTGGAACCTAGTACTGGAGACTTTGGGTAAATTCCATGAGAGATTACAAAGAAAGAAAGACATATGATTGTAAGGTCAAAGAAACATATGGAAGTAGCTATTAATGAACAAATAGCAGACCAGCTGGTGAGTTCTACAAATTTCCCAGGACTTCTTAGATGAAGACATTTTGAGAATTTGACAAAGAGGAGTTTGAGACCACCTTTGGGTCTAAGATGGCAGTTCTCAACATGTGGGTTGCAATCCCTTTGATGATCAAACAACCCTTTCACAGGTATCACATAGCAGATATTTACAATACGATTTATAACAGTAGCAACATTATATTTATGAAGTAACAATGAAAATAATTTTAGACAAAGTAGTGAGTATAAACTCAAATACTTAGAAGCCAATTTGACAATATGAGCATTTAGTGAAAGCCTATTATCTCCCCAGTCAGTACAGTAGACTACAGGTAACATAAAATAACAAGGGAGAGATACTAAGGGTGAAATTTTAAACTTAAATTTTAAAATATCCATTAACATGATGAGTATCATATGTGGCCTTCTCTGTGAAGTAAATTTCATAAAGGGTAAACTAATTTTCACATTGACTTTTAACCTACCAATAAATTAATAAGAACTTGGAAACATTAACCTAGCTTAAGAGATTAAATGAGATCAAAACTTTAAAAAGAATAAAAATATTAATAATACTTATGATGTAAAATATAAATGGGAAATCATTTTATGTCAGGAATTTTTCTAAGCAAGCAAAATATTTTATGAAATTACAAAAAAAACTTAAAATGCCACTAGCACAATGTAAAATTCTTAAGACTTTAAAGTGAATGCTCAAAAAGCACATCAAGTTGTCTTTCTCTCAGTGCATAACCCGTGAAACAATTTTTACTTTCTGTACTCTGTACTGTTAACAATGCATATACTGTTCTGCAATAAATTATTTCTGCTAGAAACGGCTGTCAATCCATTAGTTGATGAGCAGGCAGATAGAGAAGCTTTTCATATTTAGTGTTTCCAAGGAAACCCTTCTCTCAGGATACACTCATTCAACATATGAGCTTGATGGGATTGTATTTGCTGTGTGTGCTTGTGAAGGGAAAGTAAAGGAGAGAGATAAATGTGAGGCTGTGAATCAAGCATTAGGTCCAGGGCAAGGAAGAATATTGAAGGAATTGCTTACCAGAATTGATTTGACTGAACATAAGCAAGATGATGTTTGAATGAGGAAAAAGGAGAAAGCTGGAAAAAGTAAGTAGGCTCCAGGGAGCTTGGTTGGGGAAATATTTCAAGAAGGAATGTCATGGTAGACAACACTGGAATGCCAATGCAAGAGAGCTGAGACAAGAAAGCAAAATAACAGAAACAGCAGCTGGAATCAAAGAAAAGCAGGCAATGGACTTTGGAAAATACACACCTGAAAATATGAACTAATCAATATTTATTTATATCAATGCTTTGTGGCCAATGCAGTAAATTTCTAAAACCGATGATACACACAGCTACAGAAGGCATGAATCCATCAAATCTGTGACTGCAACATCTACCTTCTGTGGAGCCCTTGGAAAGCACTCACTATTATTCTTCTTCTGTACAAATATGAGGATTTCCAAAATGCTAAGTTACACATAATCATGGAAATATTACCTATGAGTGTAGGAGCAGGGGCCGCTTGTTGGTTCCCAGCCACCCATCTAGCTTAGACCAGAAATAATCACACAGAAAATGTATTATTTAAATCACTGCTTGGCCCATTAGCTCCAGCTTTTTATTTGCTAACTATTACATGGCTACGTGGCATCTCTCTGACTCTGCCTTCCTCCTCCCATGCTATAGGTCAAGCCAGTTCTTTATTCATTAACCAATAAAAGCAACACATAGACAGAAGGACCTCCCACACCATATGAGGGCAGAGTTCTTACGAGGTTTACTCTGATTTTATTGTTAATGCTACAGTTTTAACACTTTTAATGTTCAGTGAAATACATATGTATATACATACACTTCATTGAACATTTGAGAATATAGAAACAGGCGCACCATTTAAAAAATTATTTCCTACTAGTTCTGGTCCACAGTAAAGGGCTAGCCCTTTCAACTCCTATATTGCTGAAGCAGTATTCTAGCACTGTACACTCTGTCAGTGATAGTGTACTTTCATCTATTTTTACATGATATGAAAGAACATTATGGGTTAAGGGTATTAATTACAGTGAGAATATTTCCATTTAGTCATATAGAAAACTCAATTTTTATTGAAAAATATTCACACACTATATTTTTCAGACTTTTTCCCTCCCTCAATTTCCCCCAGATGCTCCCAACATCCATACCCACCCAACTTTACATTCTTTCTCTCTCTTTAAAAATCAAACAAGCAAAAACACAGATTCACACAGAAGAAAATAATAAATTGACAAAAACAAAAAATGGAAACCAAAATATACAAGCAAAGACCAATAAGACAAATAATGTCAAAACAAAACAAAATGAGACGAAAGTCTACAAAAATACCATTGAGTTTGTTTATTGTTGACTAAATACTCTAGGGTATGAAGTATAATTGCAGTATTACACATGGATTCTGTCTAATGGAGTAGGTCATGAATCCAATCAAAAGTTGGTTGGTTAACCCTATACGGTTTGTGCCACTATTGATCGCACTGCTATATCTTGCAGACAGGTTGCTATTGTATAAGCCACAGGGTTTGCAACTGAGCTGATGATTGGCTTTCTTCTCTAGTATCACACAAAACACATTCCAGTAACATGAACACTAGTCAGCAGTGGTGAAACTTACAGGTTAGGCAACAGCTGGAATGCTCCATGTTAAATGCTGTATGTAAGTGTTGTCTTCAACAATAGGGCCTTACCATCAGGTTGCAAAGAATAACCAATAGATGTGGCAACAGCCTCAGATGTTTGTGATTTTCCATGGGGCCTGTGGCTCAACAAAACATAACACATTCCTGACACTGTAGGCCCTACTTAGCATTGTGAGATGTCTAGTTGGGGCACTGTATCCCTTATTATTTGGTGACTCCACTTGGATTCCTATCATATATGTATATGTGTGTGTGTTTGTGTGTGTGTGTGTGTGTGTGTGTGTGCTTCTACAGTAACAGGTTTCCATGTGGTTTTTCAAATAGCCTTTAGTATTAGTTTTCTCTCATAATCTTTCCTTTATCTTTCTTGATCACCCCTTCAATATTTAATTTCATTCTAGTTGCCCTTTGGTCTCTCTATACTTTCTATTTCCTCATCCTTGGGTTGATTCTCTCCTCTACCCTGGTCTCTCGTGATGTACCTGACCTCTGGTTATTTGAATTGTAGCAGACATACACTAAAGGCATAAAAACTAACATCCACATACAAGAGAAAACATAAATTTGTCTCTTTGATTCTGGATTACTTCACTTAGGTTGATTTCTTCTATATCTCCATATATTTACTCACAAATTTAGTAACTTCTTTTTTCTTAACAGCTAAATAATATTCCATTGTATAAATTATATACCACATTTTCATTATCCATTTATCATGTAGGCTGCTTTTATTTTCTAGTTATTATAAATAGATGAGCAACAAATATGTATGAGCAAGTATCTGTAGTAGAATATAGAGTCCTTTGGAGATATGTTTAGCTATGGTGTAGCTATATCTTGAGATAGATCTATTCTCATATTTCTGAGGAACTGCCACATTGATTTCCATAGTAGCTATGAAAGAGTGCCCCTCCTTACCATAAAAAATTAGACCATATCCATCATGTGTTGTCATTTGTTTTCTTGACCTTGGCTATTTGGACTTGTATAAGATAAAATCTGAAAATAATTTTAATTTGTGTTTACCTGGTGGTCAATGATGTTGAACATTTCTTTAAGTCTTCCTCAGCCTTGTGTATTTCATCTTTTGAAAAGTCTCTGCTTTCTTCAGTATTCCAATTTGATTGACTTGTTTCCTTGATTTTCATATTTTTACCTCTTTATATATTTTAGATAGTAATACTTTTGTCAGATATGTGATTGGTAAAGATATTTTCCCATTCTGTAGACTGCTGCTTTGTGCCCCTGCCAAAAAAAAAATGTCTTTTGTTATACAAAACCATTTTAGCTTCATGAGATACAAGATTGGTGCCAATGCTACCAGTTTCTTAGCAGAACACCCTTTCCTATGCCAATGAGTTCAATACTATTCCTACTTTCTCTTCTTTTTTAATTAATTTTATTAAACTATACATTTTTCTCTGCTCCCCTCCCTTCTCCCTATTTTCTCTTCCAAAAACTTCAGAATATTTTGTCTTATTTTGAGGTCCTTGACTAACTCGAAGTTGAGTTTTGTGAGAGGTGATATATATGAATCTATTTATAGTATTCTACATCCAGTTTGACAAGAATGATCTGTTGAAAATGCTGTATTTTTACAGTGTATATTTTTCACTTCTTTGTCAAAACTCAGATGTCCACTGGTGTATATCAATGATCATGGGAGAGCTGTCCACTGGTGTATATCAATGATCATGGGAGAGCTGTCCACTGGTGTATATCAATGATCATGGGAGAGCTGTTCACTGGTGTATATCAATGATCATGGGAGAGCTGTCCACTGGTGTATATCAATGGTCATGGGAGAGCTGTCCACTGGTGTATATCAATGATCATGGGAGAGCTGTCCACTGGTGTATATTAATGATCATGGGAGAGCTGTCCACTGGTGTATATCAATGGTCATGGGAGAGCTGTCCACTGGCGTATATCAATGACAATGGAAGAGCTTCCCATCCTTTTGCATGTTCTTCAATTTTTTTCTTCAATGTCGTAAAGGTTTAATTATACAAATTTGTCACTTGCTTGGTTAGCGTTATCTCATAATATTTTGTTATGCTATTGTGAAAGGGATTGCTACCCTGATTTCTTTCTCAGTTTGATTTTAAGTTGTATATAGGAGGGTTACTGAGTTTTGTGTGTTAACTTCTTTTTCTACTACTTTCCTGAGCATGTTTATCAGCTGTAGATGTTTTCTGGTTAGTTTTTAGGGTTTTTATGTATAAAATTGCATAACCTATAAATAAGGAGGTTTTTACTTCTTTTTTTCCAATTTGTATCCTCTTGAACTCCTTCAGTTTTATTATTGTTCTAGCTAAGAATTTAAGTGTTATATTGACTATGTATGGAGAAAGTAGATAACCTTGTTTGTTCTTGATTTTAGTAGAAAGAAATGCTTTGAGTTTCTCTCAATTTGAGTTATTATTGGCTAAAGACTTGCTGTAATTTGCCTTTGTTATATTAAAATATGACTGTTATATCTCTAGACTCTCCATGACTTTTATCATGAAGGGATGTTGGATTTTGTCAAAGGCTTTTTTTTTGCATCTAATGAAATGATCATATTATATTTTTCTCTCTTCCCTGTTTATGTTGTGAATTACATGTATTAATTAATGCATGTTGACACATCCATGCATCTCTGAGATGAAGCCTACTTGATCATATTGGATAATATTTTTGCTATGTTCTTGTATCTGGTTGGCAAGTGTTTTACTGAGAATTTTTGCATCTATGTTCTTAAGGGATAATGTTCTATTATTTTTGTCAGATCTTTGTATAGTTTGGGCATCAGGGTAATAGTGGCTTCCTAAAAATAATTAGCAAAAGTTCTCTCAGTTTCTATTTTGCAGAATATTTTGAGAAGTACTGGAATTAATTATTCTTTAAAAGTCTGATAAAGTTCTACTCTGCCTCAATCTCGCCCTGAGGTTTTGTTGTTGTTGTTTTGTTTTGTTTTATTAGAAGATTTAAATTACTGATTCTATTTCACTGCAGACAATGGGTCTTTTTAAATTGATAGTTTATTATTTTTTTGATTTTAGTAAGTCATTTGTATCAAGAAAAAAATCCATGGCTTTTAATGTTCCAGTCTAATGGAGTACAGATCTATAAAGTGTGTCTTTATGATTTCCTACATTTCCTTGATGTCTGTTGTAGTGTCTCCTTTTTCATCTCTAATTTTGTTTATTTGGATTGCCTGTCTCCATTTTTTAGTTAATTTGGCTGAGTATTTGTCAATCTTATTGGTTTTCTCAAATTATCAGCTCAGTTTTATTGAGTCTTTTAATTGTTTTTGTTTGTTTGTTTCTATTTTGCTTATTCCAACCCTGAGTTTATTTCTTGCCATCTACTCATTTGAGTGCTATTTTTTCTTGTTCTAGGGTTTTTCTTGTTCATTTTTTATGTGTTCATAGCCCTTAGTGCTATGAACTTGACTCTTAAAACTACCTTAATTGTATTCCAAAGATTTGGTACATTGTGATTTCATTTTTCATTAAATTGTAAATGTTTTTAATTTCATTCTTGATTTCTGTCCTGACACATTTTTATTCAGTAGTGAGTTGCTCAGTTTCCATGAGTTTGCAAACTTTCTATTGTTTCTGTTATTATTGATATGTAGCTTTAATCTATGATAGTCAGATAGAATGCAGGGTGGTATTTCAGTTTTCTTATTTCTGTTGAGACTTGTTTTGGTACAAGTATATGGGTTGGTTTTGGAGAAAATTCCAGTGCTGCTGATAAAAAGCATATTCTTTTGTGTTTTAGTTGAATCTTTGTAGATGTCTTCGATAATTTGAATTATGATGTTGTTTAAGCCCACCATTCTTGCTTGGTATTTGTGTGGATAACGTGTCTATTGGCAAGAGTGGGGCATTGAAATCACCCACTATTGCTGTGTGAGGGTCAATATATGATTTTAACTGTAAAGGTGTGTCTTGAATATCCCTATGTATGGGGCATAGATGTTTACTATTACAATATTCCCATGGTGGATTTTTCCTTTTACTGGTATATGTTATTCCCTATCTCTTCTGGTTAGTTTTTATTTGAAGTATATTTTGTAGATAGAAATCATTCAAGTTTGGCATGATTGTGGAATGTATTTTCTTTCTCTATGTCAATTGTGATTGATAGTTTTGCTGGATATCATAGTCTGGGCTAACACATGAGGTCATTTAGCATTTTTAAAGCTCCTTATAGGCCTTACTAGCTTTCAGTGTCTCAATTGGGAAGTTGTGTGTTATTTTAATGGGACTGGCTTCATATTTCATGAATTTTCCCTTGAAACTTTTAATATCCTTTCTTTGTTCTTTACATTTACTCTTTGATTATGTATCTTAGTGAATTTCTTTTTTCATCCTATCTATTTGGTGTTCTATGTGCTTCTTGTACCTTGATAAGCATCTCCTTCTTTAGGTTGGTGAGAGTTTGTTCTAAGATTTTATAATTTTTTAAAACATTCTTTGTGCCTTTCCCCTGTGTTTCTTTTCTTTCTTATATTCCTAATATTCATAGACTTGGTCTTTTTATAGTGTCTCAGATTTCCTGGATGTTATGTGCTTGGATTTTATCTTAGATTTAAAATTTCATTTGAGTGAGGTATCCATTTCTTCCACTTTATCTTTCATGCCTGAGAGTCTTTCTTGCATGTCTTTCAATCTGCTGGTGAAGCTTACCTCTGAGGTTTTTCTTTGACATCCTAAATTTTCCATTGCTAGTTTTATCTCAGTTTGAATTTTTCAATGATTCTATTTATTTATTAAATTCTACTTTCATTATTTTATTTAACATTTTGTGCATTCACAGATTTTATAATGGGATACATTCATGTTTTCTCTAAGATCCTTGAACACATTTATAATTGCTATTTTGAGTACTTGTCTTATGTTTCAACTACATTACATTTCTTTGTGCCTACTATATGCTATTTTCTCAGGGTTGATGGTTTCGGAGGAGTCATATTATTTGCATTTCATGTTTGTGTTTTTATACTCGAATCCTAGGCATCTGGAATTAGGATGTTTCAGATGTTTCTTGGTGTTGATATCTAGTCAGATAGGCGTTCTGTTTCTTGCTGATGTTGCCATCTCTGGGTTCTTTATAAGTATGATAAACTATGATAAGGCTGCAGGGTGCCTGATTCTCATCCTGATAAGGGCAGGTTTGGTCCATTGGAAAAAAAATGTTTCTAAGGATCTACAGAATGGAAATGGTCTATAAAGGAATTCATAAATAAATCTTGATTAAGGAGTTCTATTAATAAAGTACATGCTAAAGTTTTAAATAAAAAATATGAGACAGTGTATCCCTGACTGGCCTGGATCTGCTGTGTAGACCAGGTTGCCATTGAGATTGCAGAGATCTATCTGTCTCTGCCTTCCCAGTGTTGAGATTAAAGCTGTGAACTATCAAAACCTACTTAAGTGAAATTTTACTTCATTTTAACAAGTAAACAAACACTTTTACAAGTCCTTGGTTCAATGTTGTAAATGGGGCAGCTAATAAGTAGCAGTTCTGAGATTAAAACTTACATCCTTTTCTTTCTGGTCCGTGTTTGATTACTGGATTGAAGACACTACTTAACACCTAGACCTGAAACACTGTTCATGTGTTTAATAGTTGGCATTCAGTTCTTTTGGATTTCAGTGTCATGAAATACAAAAAAAAATCATGGAATTTGTGACCTTTATCAGGCATTTTTGAAACTTTTAGGCTGTGATTTAACAGAATCAGCACATAAATGGTAGATGAAGTACAAAATGATGTTTCTAATGAGTATTATGAATTGCAGAGTTTTTATTTTATAGAAAAAAGTATTATTGCAATATAAGCAAGATAATTTGTTCATGTTTTCTTCTTTATCCATTGTGCATGCTATCCAAACTCACAGATCTATAAGAAGAGTAGCTTCAATAGATAGATAGATAGATAGATAGATAGATAGATAGATAGATAGATAGATAGATATATAGATAGATAGAAATGTGAAAACTTTAAAGTTCATACAGGGTGCAACATTGTATAATTTTATTGTGTATTGTCTTTTGTTTCTTTTGTTTTGTGGGGCTTCTGAGGTATGGGGAGGATATATCTATCTTATTACACATTTATTATGATAAAATTCCCATTCCAAAAAAGTCACATTTTAAATATTTACACTTTAGTGTAAATATTTTATAACCATCCCAACTATCTAATCATACAGTAATTTCATCACCCACAAGTACCTATTCAATGATTATAAACTACCCCAGAATCCTAGTAGAAAGGCAAGCACCAATAAAATTCCTTTCAGAATACTATGTGCATTATTAGAACTTACCAATTCTGGACACTTCATATTAATGCAATCATATTATATGTGACTACTTTTTAAATTAAATTTTATACAATATATTTTGATCATCTTACTTCTACCCAACTACATGTTCTCTCTCTCTCTCACCTCTCTTACATCTCAAGCAACAAATAAAACACACAAAACTAAATTAAAAACAAACAAAAGACTGATATGACAAAAATACCAAAAGAAACAACCGAAAGGAAACAAAAAGTCCACAAAACAAACAAATAACCATGGCGCTCATTTTGTGTTGACTAACTCTTCCTGGGAATATGACCAGCCCTGGAATGTGTTTGAAAGCTTCTTATAGCTACCACCCAACCTTTTGCTTAGTATGTATGTTCAAGAGTAACTCACAGTGCAGCATGCATCAGCATATCATTCCATTTCATTGCCAAATGATATTAGATTGTATATGAGGGTTCTAGTCCCTCCACATCTTTGTCAGCATCCTTAGTTTGTTATTTAACAATTTTAATGTAAAATTGGTATTTTATCAAAGCATTTGTCCTTTCCTAATGATTGGACTGTTGAATATGTTTTTGTTTACACATATATGAGCAACTCATATTCTGTATAAGATCTAGCATCTATATAATTCCTCTGTCTATGTTAAATTTTAATTGTTGAATCCTAAAATGGTTTTTCTAATCTTACATGTGAGACATTAACAAATACATTATTTCCAATTATTTTTATCACTGTGTGTTACAATTTCACTGTATTCATTATTTATTTGAAGAGAATGAAACATTCAATTTTCATAAAGTCCAATTTTGTACTTTTTTAATATAAGTGCCAGTGTGTAATATATCTAATATGTAATAACGTTACTCAAAATCCCAAATATTTACTTATATTTTCATCTGGGCTTTAAGTCTTGAGCATTATTTGAATCCGATTCAGTCTGAATTAATTTTTATATTGTTTGAGGTGAAGATTCTAAGTATATCCTTTTGCATGTTATATTCAGAGCTCCTAAGACCATTTGCTAAGAAGCCTTTCTGACTAAATGCTCCTGGAACATTTTTGAAAAGAGTCAGTTGGCTGTAATATAAGTATTTGTTTCATGATATTAGATTTGGTGTACCTATCTTATACATCTATTTTTTACACTGATCCTTTTATTCCTTCAGCACTGTAGGTTTGTATTAAATTTTAGAAAGGGTGTCTCTTCTGTCTTTGTTCTTTATCATAATCTGGAAATTCTGTAGGTCACTTTGATAACTTAGCAATTTTATTTCATTTTTGTTTTAATCTCTCTCTTTGTGTGTGTGTATGTGTGTGTGTTGTAATGTGATGTGATGTGTAGAAGTCAGAGGACAACTTGTAAAGGGGGTTCTTTCCCACTACTACACGTGTTTCAAATATCAATCTCAAACTAAAGCTTCTGGGCTTGACAGCAATTCCTTTACTTGTTGATCCGTCTCACCAGCTTATATTTCTGTGTTAATCTTGAAGTCAGATTGATAATTTCTACAAAATACCCAAGATTTTGATGGATATTATGATAAATATGTAGAGCAATATTTATATAGAATGTCATTAGGAATTATAAATGTAATGTAATTCAGAGGTAGTGGAGAAATACAACTGATTAGGTCATGATGGCTCCTTCCTGAGGCTGGGATCTCACACAGCACCAGGTCCCTTTTGCTCACCTCCTGACTTCTGCTATGAAAGGATATAACATTTACTATGTTCAGGTATAAAAACCTGCCAATTAGGCCTTTATCAGACGTTGAATGCAGACACTTTGCTCCTGAACTTCTCAACTTTCAGCACTGTGAGAAACAAGATTCTGTTCTTCATAAATTATGCAGTCTCAGATAATCTGCTAAAACAGCACAAGTGGATTAAACATTGACTATTACTGACCTGATAACAACTCTTTCTATTTATTACTTGGTCCTCATTTATTAATTTCCTCTAATAATGCTATATAGTTTCCAATATAAACATCTTAAGTTCTCTTCTTGAACTTATTTCAACTTTGCCACTTCTGATGGCACTCCATTTTGTTTTTTAATATTGAAGGGAAACTTACTAAGTTGGTTTACATGATACAGTCTGGGTAGTTCAATACTGGACAAATCATACTCTGACAGTATTTTTAAAAAAATCACTTGATGGTGTTGTTTTTCATTTAATTTCATGATAGTTTTAAGTGAAGCTTTAAAGAATGATGGTAAGTGAATTGCTTTGGAGAATAGCAGCTGTCCTCATAACTCTATATGCAAATTCACATTCTTACATTTGGTACCAGGGAGAGCAAGGCACAAAGAAAAAGATGTTGTTAGAAATTGGGTATACATTTAAAACACTTATATATTTATTTATTATTTACTTAAATCAGAAAGCAAGATAAGAAGCAAGGGACAGTAGTAGCAAATTATGTGATGAAGAAGAGCTGTTTCATTCAGCATTATGAGCTCTGTTCACCTTTGAGCAACAGCATTTGACCTTGGTTCTCAATTCAAATGAAAAACATTTGAAAATACAAATATAAAGAGAAGTTAAGTTTGAGTGATGACACCCTATACTCTCGGCCAGACACCCACACATCACTTGTGTCAATCAATCTAAGGACAGGGTGTTTCTTCAGTCAACAATTTCAGGCTGTATACCTCCACCTTCGTTTTGTTCCCTACATGTATGTGTTCAGTGTCAAAGTTCTGCATGATGTACTCCACCCAGAAATGGGAACTTTCAGTCAAGAGTTAGTTCTGTGAGTGACACCAGCTGCACAATCATTTTGTGTCCTTTTTCCCCCATAACTGTCCATAGGCTCTTGTGATTACTAAAAATAACAGAGAAAGTCAAAGCACAATACAGAGGCTTGGACGAACTAAAATTCTGCTCTAGAAGACCTAATCACAGTATCACAAGGCATGAGAGGGAAGTTAGGATCTGAATTGCTCTAAATCCAACAGCAGCTTGAACATATTTATAAACAACTTTAAAAAGGATCCTTCTATATTTTTTCAAACAATTATACCTAAATTAACCAAAGAAACAAAGAAAGGAATGTGTGTACTTATATGTGCATATGTGTGTATACCTGTGCATTCATGCATTTTGTATGCATGTCATATGTAGATCAACCCTCTAAAAAGTGGTTTGTGTCATACATGATTTTTTCTCAGTTATTCTAAATATTTTAGTGATTTTTTTTCTTGGGGCTGGGGAATTGGAAAAGCTGTTGAAGGGCTTGAAATGCAAGCAGGAGGAAAGAGCTCCAGGAGGCAGTGAGAGAGGCAGTGAACTGGGAACCCCTGAACCTGACTCTTTCTGTAGTCTTGGCAAAATGTGAACTCAGGGTTCAATGAGAGACTCTCTCAAAATATAAGGTGGAGGGTCGAGGAGATGGCTCAGTAGATCAAGTACTTGTCACACAGCCTCCTAAGCTGAATTTGGATCCTTACAGCTCACATAAAGCTGGACACAGTAGCTCATGCATCTGCAATCCCAGCATAATACTGTGGAGAGATGGGATGTGGAGACAAGATAATCCTAGAAGCTAACAGTCCAAATAGCCCGCTTTACACAGTGATAAGCAAGAGGCATCATGTCCCAAAGAAGAATGCAAGAATCCACAGCTCAGACTTCCATATACGCACTGTAGCATGGGCATGCTTGTGCACATATGCACAAGTACACACACACACACATACATGTGCACACTAAAATGATAATAAATAAAGTGGAGAGCAGTTGGTTTCTAATGTGCATATCCATACACGCATGCTACACACACACACAACACAAATAAGCCTACATACATGCATGCATAAACTCATAGCAAAAACATAAAAAATAATACTTTTAAATACCTACGAGTTTTAATTGAGATTTGCAACTTCTTGCTAAATTTCTATGGGTTCAAAACGGTAGGAGACCCTCAAACAGGCATGGTACTGCACATGCAGCCCAGTGTCTTGAATCCACGCTGACATCTTGCCCCACTTGTTTTTCTTTCGAGTTCCATAGTTAACGAATGCAGAGTGCTTTCACTGTTTCCTGACTGGCCTTACTCTGCTCTTCTCTAACTGCCATTTGTGGAACTGGTGAAATGTACACATGAGTAACCGAGCCCATAATTACCAAAGTGCACATGCAGCTGGGCATTTAACAGGAGGCTAAAAGCTTCCTGTCCTTTACTGCAGTTCCTTTTCCAGCCTTAAATTTATCCTCTAATATATATGTGAGCTTAGGGCATACTTTTTCAAAATTAAATAAATGGATGAATTATGAGCTAATGACATTCTAATAAGATAAAGAGCAAAATTATAGGTAAGGTCTTTTCGTTTCCCTCTAGTTAATCTTTTTTCATTCTTCTAGTATTAATGTTGGTGTATCCAATTAAAAACTTTCCAGAATTAATCTTCTGACTTTCCATTCTGAGTTCACACTCAGTGGCACATTGAACCCTCCAAATACCTTGTTCACCTCCATGTTTATTACATGTGTGTAAAATGATGGTCTGTGTGCTGATCTACATGCCTTTCAATTCTCAAAGTCTGGTATTTGCCCTACATTCCATGTGTTTGGTAGATGATGATTAGGAACTGTATCTGCTTGAAAATAAGAGTTCCTTGTCATTTCACCTCTGTGCCTAGTGTTCTATTACTTATTTTAAATCAGTGTAGACTGCATTCCCATTTCAAACTGCAATTAGATAGCAGCTAGAGTTATTATCTGGCCTTTTTAGAAGGGCTGGGTTGCGTTTCCCTTTGTCTCTCAGCTTTTGATTGTTCTGTATAGAAAATATTCAGTTTGAATTCAGAAAACTCTTTCAATTTTTAATTCAGCAACTCGTTCAAATTTTATTAAAGAAATGCATCCTCATTTGATATGGGATTAAATCAATCTTTGGTGGAGCAGCTCATCGATGTATTTAATGTGCTTGAGGAAACTCCTCATTCATATCCCTTCTCTGTGAAATCAATGTTGGTCAGATCTGTGTTTGTTTGCTTGTTTGTTTGTTTGTGCTTTGCCTTTGTCTTATAAGCAAAACTTGGTACATCCAAAACATGAGCTACTAGCAAGGAATACTAGCATGAATATATTTTACTGATATTTTTGTACAATCTGAGATGAACAGCTCTAAAGAGGGAGGTTTTATTAGGATATAAGAAAATGATAAAAATGTCCCCTTGGGAATTGGTGGCACTTAGTTCTTTGGAGGGCAGACAGGGAGCTTCCTCATTAGATGTCCTCACAAAGCCAGAGGGCAGCTGAGGCAAACGAACCTCAGATGTAAAATGAAATGGAAATCCCATTTCTCTCAGAAAATCCATTAGGCATTAAGTGAAGACAAAAGGGGCAATGACAAATTTCTCCAACTTTCAG
The DNA here is from genome assembly GCA_004026605.1 of Ondatra zibethicus. NCBI lineage: Eukaryota > Metazoa > Chordata > Mammalia > Rodentia > Cricetidae > Ondatra > Ondatra zibethicus. Next base: position 37,985 of record PVIU01016069.1, read on the forward strand.
ATGTTGGATGTGACCTGAGCAGTATTCTTTTTAATAACCATGACCGAGGAGAGAAGACTATGTGGCCCCATGACCGAGGAGAGAAGACTATGTGGCCAGTTTTGTCTTTCCAGCTCGAACCCTATTCTACTCTAAAATTTAACAAGGATCTCTACAGTGCAATATTTTGGCAAGATGTCTTAACACAGACTTGAAATGCAATCATTTTGGGAATTAATGCAATCATTTTTACTTTTCTTGGTTTGGATCATACAGTGTAGATGAAAAATGTCATAAGGTATAAAAATCTTCTATGCAGAATATCTCTGTGAGGGTGCTTGGGACTTTAACTTCACTTTTCAGACCATGAGGGCTTCCAAAGACATGAACAATGCTGGGATATCACTTCAGTGTAGTCGCCGAGCCAAATACACCCACTGGCATTCTGATGTTTGACTTATTATTACATTTTAAATTGACAATAAAAATCCTGCTGGACAGTTTATGGTCTATAATCAAATCAATGTCACTAGAAGGATGAAGAAAAATTTGCAATTCAGGTCCTAAAGTCATCATGGACTTTCCTTTAGATTACAAATAAAGGCTCAAAAGGAAATACAGCTGATGTCAAAGTTGGAAAAAAAAGAACAACAACAACACCAGAACACACCCCTTTCACAGAAAACACTACATTTTGTTCAGTGTTCAATTTGTTACTTACTTAGGTCTCATAACTCCCTTGGAAAGTCTTTGGATCTGGTACCATTTTCTTGTTTGCACACAGCCAAGGCCAGTGATATTTACTTAATTAGAAACCATGCTAAGATTGGCATCCATCCCCTTACACTCATCACTATTCTTTACACCATATCAAGAGACATCAAGATCCATTGGCCCTCCTTGGTGATCTTGGAGTGAGCAGATATCCTAGATCATTTCCCAAATAACAGATTGTTATGGATCAGTAAAAAAATCAGAAAAGGAAAAGAAACAAAACAATGGAATGTCTAAAGTAGTGATGGTGTTTATTCTTCTGACAAGCATGTGCTTCCTACCACCAAAACAAGGAGAAGAAAATTTAGTTGTTATGAAGTAGGAAGACTTTCCTTTAAGGTCAATCAATTTAGCTTTGTGGGGAAGTAAATACTTTATCTTTATTTTCTTTATGTTCAAGCATTAAGGAGAAAAGTCTTTGTGGGAAATTGTAGAAGAAATGCTTTGTGAGATGGTAGCATATGTTATTAGTAGGGCCTCACTATAGCTCAGAGGAATTAGCTCTCCTTACACATTTACTGGCTACTTAATAACAGTGCGACACTGATGCAGATCTAATGTCAACACACCGAGAGCCTACTCCTCTGCCTTCAGATACCCTAAAGTCTAAAAGAAAAGCTGCTGCAGTGCTTTCCTGTAATCCCAGCACTTAGGATATAGAAGCACTAGGACCAGAAGTTAGAGGTCATCCTTGGCTGCATTGCTGAGTTCAAAGTCAGCCTAAGCTACATAAGACCATGTGTCATAAAGAATTACATATGAAGGAGAAGATAAAGATAACAAATAATAGCAAGATAAGGAGATATACTACAGAAGAGGAATAAGACAAACTGATTAACGTTTACTGAAGAGAATAAGGAAAGGCATAATGAGGAGATTAGAAAATGAAATAGATCTTAAACTACAAGGGTAGGTCAGTTCCATGCAGGCTCCCTGGTTGTTGACTCAGTCTCTGTGAGCCCATATGAGCCCAGGGTACTTGATCCTGTGAGTTTTCTTACAGTGTCTTTGATACCTCTGGCTCCTATAATCCTTTTTCCCCTTCTTCTGCAGGATTTTCCAAAACACCTAATGTTCAGCTATGGGCATGCATCTGTTTCCATCAATTGCTGGATGAAGCCTGTCTGATGATAATTGGGCTAGGCACCAATCTATGTGTATAGCAGTATATCTTTAGGCATCATTGCATTGTTATTTTTGCCCTCCAGTCATCTTTGGTTCTATCCTAGGTCTCTGGGGCATCCAGCTTGTGGTCCTAGAGCTCCAGGAAGTGTCAGGGATGGTGCATATATGTTGTACATGTGTAGTTTGGTCCACTTGTGTGACTCCAAACAGTGAGACCAGGGACTGTCTCTGACTCTTTTTCTGACTTTTGGGACCCTATTCCTCATACTGGGTCGCCATGTCCAGCCTTAATACGTGGGGAGGTGCTTAGTCTTAGTGCAACTTTGATATGCCATGTTTTGTTCATACTCAGAAGAAATCTGCTTTTTCCACAATAGAAATGAGGAGTAGATTGGAGGGTGGGAACAGGGGTGGTGGAGGGTCTGAGAGGAGAGGAGGAAGGAGAAACTACAACCTGGTTGAAAATAAATAAATAAATGAAAAATTTTAAAATTTCTTGTAAAATGAAAAAAACTATTACACATAAAGGGATGTGTGTGTGTGTGTGTGTGTACACGTGTCCATGCTTGCATTTGGGGAGATGAAAGAATGGAGATAAAACATGGCAGAAATTAACAGGAATAGAGAGCATTAGATTAAAAGTTCATGCCATCTCTCAGCAACAGTCAATATGCAATCATTAATGTTTTTGAGAAGAAGATACTGTAGATCGGAAATGTTTTGGGGAAAACAGTTTTTTGAATTTTTAATTTTGTAAAGATACAGTTTATGAACCAGAAGTCCCTGTTCCTGTGCTGAGGAGATCTATTCAGAAGGGTGAGTGTGTGCCCACCAGGCCGGAAGGTCCCTGGGAGGGAGTGCAGGGTACCTCCAGCTCCTGCTGAAGGGGCTTCTTTGTTCCACACGACTCTGTCCTCCCCACTCCCAAGTTCGCCCTTTCCTCTGTGGGGGTCCTTGGCCCTTTTCCTGTGCTGAGGAGATCAATCCAGAGGGATGCACAAGCACTAGTGCTGAGGAGCCCTAAGAGAGGGCAGACCAAGAAAATTCCCCAAGTACACAGTCAGTCACAGCAAAGATTGGATCAAGATGCCAAGACTCCTGGCTGCATTTGAAGGAAGAGATGGGCAGGCACCAATGCAAGAATTCCTCCACCAACATGAAAAGCATCATGACAACAACAGAACCCAGTGATCATGCAACAAGAAGACTTGAACACCCTATTCCAGAAGAAGTAGAAGAAATCAATTTAAATGTAACATTATGAAAATAATAGAGGCCCTTAAACAGGATGTGAAAAACTCCTTTAAAGAAATGGAGAAGACAAACAAAAAAGGTAGAAGAGATGAATAAAGCTCTCAAAGATACGCAAGCAAACCAAGAAAAAGCAATCAAACAGGTAATGGAAACAGTTCAAGAATTGAAAAATGAAATGGAGGCAATGAAGAAAACACAAACCGAGGGAAGGCTGGATATGGAAAATCTGAGTGAATGAACAGGAACTACAGAGACAAGTATAACCAACAGAATTCAAGAGATAGAAGAATCTCAAATGCTGAAGACACTATAGAGGAAATAAACTCATTGATTAAAGAAAACAACAAATCCAACAAATTCTTAACACAAAACATCCAGGAAATCTGTGACACCATGAAAAGACCAAAGCTAAGAATAATAGGGGTAGAAGAAGGAGAAGAATTACAGCTCAAAGGCCCAAAAAATATATTCAAAGAAATTATAGAAGAAAACTTTCCTAGCCAAAAGTAGGATATTCCTATGAAGGCACAAGAAGCATACAGAACAACAAATAGACTGAATCAAAAAAAAAATCCCCTCGCCATATAATAATCAAAACACAAAACATACAGAATAAAGAAAGAATATTAAGAGCTGCAAAGGAAAAAGGACAAGTAACATATAAAGGGAAACCTATCAGAATTACACCTGACTTCTCAATTGAAACCATGAAAGCCAGAAGGTCTTGGATAGATGTGCTACAGACACTAAGAGACCACTGATGCAAGCCCAGACTACTATACCCAGCAAAGCTTGCATTTACCATCAATGGAGAAAACAAGATATTCCAGGACAAAAACATATTTAAACAATATGTAGCCAAAAACCCAGCCTTACAGAAAGTACTAAAAGGAAAACCACAAACCAAGGAAGCCAACAACACCCATAATAACACAGGCACCTGACAACCCTCCACCAGCACAACTCAAAGAAGGGAATCACACAAACACGTCCACAAAAAAAAATAACTGGAGTTAACAACCACTGGTCATAAATATCACTTAATATCAATGGACTCAATCACCTATAAAAAGGCACAGGTTAAGAGAATGGATATGAAAACAGGATCCAACATTCTACTGTTTACAAGAAACACACCTCAACCTCAAAGACAGACACTTCATCAGAGTAAAGGGTTGGAAAAAGGTTTTCCAATCAAATGGACCTAAGAAACAAGTGGGTGTGGATATACTAAAATCTAACAAAATTGATTTCAAACTAAAATCAATCAGAAGAGATGGAGAAGGACACTTTATACTCATAACAGGAACAATTCATCAGGATGAAGTCTCAACCCTGAATATCTACGCCCCTAATATAAAAGCACCCACATATGTAAAAGAAACATAACTAGATCTCAAAGAACACATCAAACCCCACACTCTAATAGTAGATTTCAACACTCCTTTCTCACCAATTAACAGGTCAACCAGGCAGAAACTTAACAGAGAAATAAGAGAACTAACAGATGTAATGAAACAAATGGACTTAATAGCCATCTATAAAACATTCCACCCAAAGAGAAAGGAATACACCTTCTTCTCAGCATCTCATGGAACCTTCTCGAAAATTGATCACATAATCAGTAACAAAGCAAACATTCACAGATACAAAAAAAATTGTAGTAACCGCCTGTGTACTATCGGATCACCATGGAATAAAGTTAGAATTCAACAACAATTCTACACCCAGAAAGCCTACAAACTTATGGAAACTGAACAGTCAACTTCTGAACCACCCCTGGGTCAAGGAAGAAATAAAGAAATAAATTAAGGTTTTCCTTGAATTCAATGAAAATAAAAATGCAACATACTCAAAGCCATGGGACACTATGAAAGCAGTGCTAAGAAGAAAGTGCATAGCACTAAGTGCCCACATAAAGAAAATGGAGAAATCTCACATTAAACACTTAACAGCACAGCTGAAAGCATTAGAAAAAAAAAGAAGCAGACTACCCAGGAGGAGTAGAAGACTGGAAATAATCAAACTGAGGACTGAAATCAACAAAATAGAAACAAAGAAAAAAATCCAAATAATCAATGAAACAAAGAGCTGGTTCTTTGAGAAAATCAACAAGATTGACAAACCCCTGTCCAAACTAATCAAACGGCAGAGAGAGACCAGGCAAATTAATAAGAGAAATGAAAAGGGGGACATAACCACAGACACAGAGGAAATTCAGAGAATCATTAGATATTATTACAAAAGCTTGTATGGCATAAAATTGGAAAATGTAAAAGAAATGGACTTTTTTTTAGATAAGTACCATATACCAAAATTAAATCAAGACCAGGTGAACAATTTAAATAGACCTATAAGTCGTGAGGAAATAGGAGCAGTGATCAAAAACCTCCCTACAAAAAAAAGTCCAGGACCAGATGGTTTTAATGCAGAATTCTACCAGAACTTCCAAGAAGAGCTAATACCTATACTCCTTTAATGTGTTTCACAAAACAGAAGAGTCATTGCCAAACTCCTTTTATGAAGCTACAATTACCCTGATACCAAAACCACACAAAGACTCAACCAAGAAAGAGAATTACAGACAAATCTCACTCATGAACATTGATGCAAAAATTCTCAATAAAATACTGGCAAACAGAATCCAAGAACACATCAAAAAAATCATCCATTATGATCAAGTAGGCTTCATCCCAGAGATGCAGGGCTGGTTCAACATATGAAAATCTATCAATGTAATCCATCATATAAATAAACTGAAAGAAAAAACCATATGATCATTCCATTAGATGCTGAAAAAGCATTTGACAAAATTCAGCACCCCTTTATGATAAAAGACTTGGAGAGATTAGGGATAAAAGGTTCATACCTAAATATAATAAAGGCAATATACAGCAAACCAACAGCTAACATCAAATTAAATGGAGAGAAACTTGAAGCCTTTCCACTAAAATCAGGAAGAAGACAAGGCTGTCTACTCTCTCCATACCTCTTCAATATAGTGCTTGAAGTTCTAGCAATAGCAATAAGACAACATAAGGAGATCAAGGGGATTTGAATTGGAAAGGAAGAAGTCAAACTTTCGTTATTTGCAGATGATATGATAGTATACATGAGCGACCCCAAAAACTCTACCAAAGAACACCTACAGCTGATAAACACCTTCAGTAATGTGGCAGGATACAAGGTCAACTCCAAAAAAATCGGTAGCCCTCCTATACACAAAGAATAAAGAAGCAAAGAGGGAAATCAGAGAAACATCACCTTTCACGATAGCCACAAATAGCATAAAGTATATTGGGGTAACTCTAACCAAGGAAGTGAAAGATCTATTTGACAAGAACTTTAAGTCTTTGAAGAAAGAAATTGAAGAGGATACCAGAAAATGGAAGGATCTCCATTGGTAGGATTGGTAGGATCAAAATAGTAAAAATGGCAATTCTACCAAAAGCAATCTATAGATTCAATGCAATCCCCATCAAAATCCCAACAAAATTCTTCAAAGGCTTTGAGAGAACAATAATCAAATTTATATGGAAAAACAAAAAATCCAGGGTAGCCAAAACAATCCTATACAATAAAAGCACTTCCAGAGGCATTACCATCCCTGACTTCAAACTCTATTACAGAGCTACAGTAATGAAAACAGCTTGATACTGGCATAAAAACAGAGATGTTGACCAATGGAATCGAATCAAAGACCCGGATATTAACCCACAAACCTATGAACGCATCATATTTGACAAAGAAGCTAAAATTATACAATGGAAGAAAGAAAACATCTTTAACAAATGGTGCTGGCATAACTGGATGTCAACCTGTAGGAGAATGAAAATAGATCGTTATCTATCACCATGCACAAAACTCAAGTCCAAATGGATTAAAGACCTCAATATAAATCTGACCACACTGAACCTGATAGAAGAGAAAGTGGGAAGTAGCCTGCAATACATGGGCACAGGAGACCACTTCCTATGTATAACCCCAGTGGCACAGACAATAAGAGCAACAATGAATAAATGGGACCTCCTGAAACTGAGAAGCTTCTGTAAAGCAAAGGACACAGTCATTAAGATAAAAAAGCATCCTACTGAATGGGAGATCTTCACCAGCCCCACATCAGACAAAGGTCTGATCTCCAAAATATATAAAGAACTCAAGAAACTAGACATTACAATTCTAAATAACCCAATTAAACAGAGAATTCTCAACAGAAGAAGTTCAAATGGCCAAAAAGATACTTAAGGTCATTTCAACTTCTTTAACCATCAGGGAAATGCAAATCAAAACAACTTTGAGATATCATCTTACACCTGTCAGAATGGCTAAAATCAAAAACACCAATGATAGCCTATGCTGGAGAGGATGTGGAGAAAGGAGAATACTCATCCATTGCTGGTGGAAATGCAAACTTGTGCAACCACTTTGGAAATCAGTGTGGCGGTTTCTCAGGAAATTGGGAATCAACCTACCTCAAGATCCAGCAATACCACTCTTGGGAATATGCCCAAGAGATGCCCAATCATACTACAAAAGTATTTGTTCAACTATGTTCATAGCAGCATTATTTGTAATAGCCAGAACCTAGAAACAACCTAGGTGCCCCTCAATGGAAGAATGGATAAAGAAAGTGTGGAATATATACACATTAGAATACTACCCAGCGGTAAAAAACAATGACATCTTGAATTTTGCATGCAAATGGATGGAAATAGAAAACACTATCCTTAGTGAGATAACCCAGACTCAAAACGATGAATATGGTATGTACTCACTCATTAGTGGACTCTAGCCATAAACAAAGGACATTAAGCCTATAGTTCACAACCCTAGAGAAGCCAAATAGCAAGGTGAACCCAAAGAAAAACATATATAGATCCTCCTGGAAACTGGAAGCAAACAAGATAGTCGGGGAAAAGTTGGGAGCATGGGGGTGGGGGTAGCAGTAGGGTTGGGTTTGGGGGGAGGGGAGAGGGGGAAGAAGAAGGGAGAGGGGAAGGACTGGGGAGAGCTTGGAGGAGTGGGAGGGTAGAGAAGGAGGAAGG